>LOJH01007343.1:0-31130 GCA_001685095.1 Ellobius talpinus
TGTGATTGAAAAATAGTTGAAGGTTTATGCAGATATTCACTAGGCCTCTTATGTTTAGTAGCATGATAACACAGTTTGGATGACAGTTTACTTTATAATTGTTTCTTTTATATATGGACTATAGATAGAAAAATTGACATAGAGAGATCATTCTCTTCTTCCAACTAGACTGTTGAATTACATAGTTAGTATAGAAACTACTATTCTGTAACTTTCTTAATCTATTCTAGGACAATATAAGCTATGTTAGTGCATATATTTAGAGAGGATATTGTTTTCTTCTGAATTAAAAGGAGGTAGATAGAGGCATTAAACTTAAATGGTTGCATGTGACAATAGATGCTACTATTGAAAATCATTGAGGGCTTTGTAGTAACACATTTTTATTGAAAGGTGCCATGAGGAAAACAATAACAAAATATTTGGATGAGTTACTTGATCTGTGGAGGGAAGAGGTGGGAAGAGAGTATAGAAGAGAAATGGTCTCACTCCAACGACCATGAACAGCTCTATGAAAATATCTGGTTCAGATGTAAGTAGCAGACACATTGCATCTAAAGCAATTGAGTCACAGTGCCCCAGTGCTATAGTTGGAAGTGCCGCCATCCTGCTTCTAAGGTTAGGAAGTTGTAAATGATACTCATTACATTTGCCCTTACCACCTTTGAGTTCATATGGAAGACTTGGGAACTATTTAGGATATGATTAATTATGGATTAGTCAAATACCTATAAATATAAGAAATATCACAATGTCAACATAACTAAGTGAAAGAAATAAATTTTGTAAAATAAATTCTCGGGGGAGGCTATGGCTTAAGAGAAGTGGCCCAGCAGTGTGGTTGTCCTCATTTTGATACCAATGGACTGAAAGGTGGGATGACCCAATTCTGTCATGGAGTCAAACTTTGATAATCCAAACCAGCTTATCTTGGGAACAAGTTCTCCTCCACCACATCCTCCCACTCCCCTACCCCTCCTACCCCCTCATTCTCTACCTTCTCCCTCCCTCACATCCTCCTCCCATCTCCTCCTATAATAAAAGAGTAGCTTGAGAGAAGAAAGGTTTGCTTAGCTTTGATGCCAAAACACTCCTGAGAGCTATTCGAGATTTTCTTTGTTTCGGCCTATTTCGTTAATTCCCGTTCTTATTCTTGTTTTTCACTTTAATCTTCACTGGCCAAATTTGGAGAAACTGATGGAATCTTGGTCTACCACTTTAGAAGAACACCTTCGTGATGGCATTTATGTGGAATTTCAGATCTAGTTTCCAGGGGTCGGCTGAGCACTGAAGCCCAAGTGTGGCTCCACAGTTTTCTGAACTGTGGATTGGAGGCTCCACCTGCATCTCCTCTCACCCTGCGTCCCAGCTCTACAGTTTCTTTCTACAAACACTTCGGGACTGTCACAGGAGTCTGTTTATGCATGTGCAGGGCCCAGTTCTTCATCCAGGAGGAAGCCCAACTTGAACCAGTTTCTCCACTATTTTTAGGAATCCTGCCAAGGGGTACATTTGGCCACAGTGGTAACCTGCTCACTAACACGCCTAATAACTGACTTCTTTCCCTTGCCCTACTCCCACAGTGTCTAAATGCTTCTTAGGGTTAGCTCTTAAGCTTTCTACTTGCAATCAAATTTCAGTCTTCGAGTCTACTTTTATGAGGAAAAGAAAGCTTTTGTAAGACAAGACAGTAAATCACCTCAAGACTTTGTGGTTTAAAACAAGGATTTACTGTGCACCTGAATTGTGTTGGCTAGGAATGAAAAAAAAATAGAGAATAGAAAGTTATAACTTCCAATATTGTTGTTGTAGCTATAAATAGATTGAAAACCAATATGCCAAATAAAATGTTTGCCAATCTAAAGTACACTGGGATAATGTATTATTTGAATTAAAATCCAATATTTTCTAGAACAATACAGTGGACTTTCATGTACAAGATTTCCTTGGAGCTATCTGCACATGTAATTGCCTTTTTGAGCATCGGTTATAATTTAGTACTTTAATAAATATGAGTTTTGTCTTGAATTCTAAGCTTAAGATAGGCTATAAATACAGCATATTATAATTTGATGGATAAGAGATAACATACATGTATTCAGCAGGGAATTGCTTTCTCTTTGGAAAAGGAAGTAAAGCCTTGAGTCATGACATCTAGTACTTCAGCTGATACAGAATCTGAAAGTTCTTTCACTTCAAGCTCCTAACTTTTTGGAAACTCACCATTTCATGAGCTGCATATGCATGCATACAATATATTCATATGCGTCTGTACACACAGATAATTTTCCTCCTAGAAGGCACAGACTGCCAAATTAAAAACTCAGCGCCAGGGGCGGGGCACTTCCCTCTGTTGTTGGTCAAGAGCAGCCTAGAGACTCCAAAACACCACAGTCTACCATCATGGCTCTTGGTTACTCAGCAGAAATTGATGGCAAGAGCCCATGGTTGGGGAGCTCACAACCTTGGGGTGACCCTACCACTGTTATTTTGTTAAATGAACATAATACCAAACTGCCCTCAAAATTCATACCTCTCTATCCAGAGATTATCTCTCAGACCTCATCCAAGAGTTTCTTTGTGCAGTGGGTGGTGGTTAACATAGTAACTCAGGGCTGGTCAGACCCAGAGAAAAGGTGTCTGTAGAGAGCTCCGGCATACATGTCTCACATCTGGATCACATCTGCATCACAGTCCCATTCCCTAAGGCGGAGGAACTGTTGTGAAAAAGGGGGTGAAAATATTGTAAGAGCCATAGTTTGGAGAATATAACAGGACCACTACTCTCATGAAATCTTGTAGCTGTGGTGACCTGTGTAAGACCTGCACACAGCCAAGTCAGTCAACTTTCCAACACGGGTGGGGAGGATCTAACAAGCTCCCACTGTTAGCTGAGGGGCTATGGACCATTGGTGGGGATGAGGGAATTTTTTTTTAACGGTGTGGCCTCTGGTAGACTGATTATGTTCCATGACTATATGGGCAGCACAAAGTGGACTCAGTGGGTTATTTTTAAAAAGGAAAAGAAAAACAACCAGAGATCAGGAAGTTGAGAAGGGGTTGAGGGATGAGGGATGTATATAGGAGGGGTTGGGTTGGGGGATGAGGGATGTATATATAGGAGGGATTGGGTTGAGGGAGTAAGGGATATATATATATACATATGTGTATGTATGTATATATATACATACACATATATATATGGTTAGGTTGGGGGAGTGAGTATGACAAAATGCATAGTACACATGCATGTGCTCCTGAAAGAATTAATAGAATATTATGTTTAAAAAGACCCAGAGTCTGTGCCTATTTTTTGGCAGTCTCAGAGGTCAGACTCAAGGGCTTGTGCATGCTATGTAAGTCTATGCATAGATAAAGTGTGTATACTTCTTAATATATGTAATTATGCATGAAAACACTTATAAATATGCATATACCTAGAGTGACATAAATACATATTTGCTTGGCCAGATGAGATAATCTAAACCAAATGCCTTGGTGTTTAATACTGTCCTCAGTAAACATAATTAAGTTTCCCTAAAGTACTGGCTGAATCTTCAAGTATGATGAGAACTATCTCAAGAAGCATTCTGGGACATTGTAATGCCAGAATGTGAAGACATTGGAGAGAGAGGGGAGAAGAGAGGGAAGAATGGAAGGACAGACAGACAGACAGAGACAGAGAGAGAAATGTGACAAACACAAAGAGACACGCATACACAGAGAGACAGAGAGAGACTCTGATGGTATGATTTAAGGGAGCTTAGAGGCCAACTGAAAAAGGATCTGAAGGTTGAAGTTGTAATGATACAACAGCAGAATCAATGCAGTAGGGGATTCCAACCCAAAGTGTAAAATAAATACATAAGTAAAATAAAATTTCCTATGGTATATTCTTGGTAGAGTTAATATTAGGCAATGTTTCCACCAAACTAAAAAAGTGAGTGTTTATACTCATATAAACAAATGATCAAATAAACTAACACATGGAGAAATGCCAAACCTGCCCAACAGAAGCATTTCAAATAAATTCTGTAGATTTTCAGCCCCCAAGAAGAGAAACACATAGGACGCAAGTAATCTACTTCCAAAACACACAGTGTTAAAAGTCGGAAAGAGTACCATCACTGCAGGAAACCTCACTAACTCTATCTGGGCCAGGGACCAAGGCCCTAGCTAATCAAATGTCTAGCAATGACAAGAACCATTGGTGTCATGTGACAGTGCCCTTGTACCTCTCTGATCTTCTTCCTGTTAAGGCCTCACTCCAGCACTGCAATGAGGAAAGAAAGAACAGGCAGGTGTTAGTTGCTGGATATAGTGCTCAGCACCTGACCAGTACTCCAGTCTCAAGGCATCACAAGCAAGGAGAGACTGGAGAGACCAGGCCCAAGAGCACGCTCAGACACAGGGTAACCAGACACAGTATGGCACCTGCACTGTGCACTGGCACAGAAGAGAAGACAACAGGGGGAATTAATATCCAGATGAACCAGAGGCTTTAGTTAATGATCATCTATCAATATTGGTCCATTAACTATAACACAGGCATCATAAAATAATGAGGCAATTGCTGGACTTCTCTCCTACTGTATATTCTTAGCAGACTTAATATTAAGCTATGTTTTCACCAAACTAAAAACCCTTGATAAAAACTAGAATGGTTAAATTTCACGTACTTCATAAATGATGCAATGACAAAGATATTACAAATGTTTTCATAAATGAGCTTTTCTGTTTTAATTAAGCCCTTTGACATTGTAGACTTGTAGGTTGTAGGTGCTTGAGGAACTTTCCCCACCCAAGCATACCTTTCTCCTTAAATACCACACATAACTCCAGCTCCAGAGGCACCAGACTCATCTAGCATAGACTCCATGGGCACTAGCATTCAAGTGTGCAAAACAGCCCCCTCATACATAATTAAATAAAATCAATCATTACAAATTTCATAGACACATATATATTTATTTAGTATATTTACACCACACCATCCTTTTCAGACTTCCCTCCACTTTGATTGACATTTTTGTTCCTGGAAGCAGTTTCATTTCAAGTTCCATGTCATATACACATACACACTCTAGGCATCGCTACAAACTATAGGAACCACAACTGAGAGTGGGCATGACCACTGTCTAAGACTTGGTTAATCCACTTAGTATGATTATCACCAGTTGCATCTATTTTTCCTGTAAATGAAATATATTTATGAAGAACATATTTCACTGTGTATCTGTACAACATTTTCTTTACTCTGCTGTTGTTGGACACCGGGTGATTCTCACAACTTGACCACTCTGGAGAGAGCTGCAGTGAACACGGGTGTGCAGGTGTCTCTGGGATGGTATGTTGGCTTGGAGTCCTCTGGGGAGGCACCTAAGAGTGCTACAGCTGGGTCATATGGAAGATATAGTTTTAGACTGCTAATTATTAATTTTAAATTAGTATGCAAAATAACAGGTTTCTTGATGGCATTTTCTGCAAGCTGAATTTCATTTGATGCCACATTAGTCCTTCCCACCCTTTTCTCCGTCTTCCTGGCTCCACATCTGCTTCCACTCCCTTCCCACCTTCACGTCACAGTGTGTGCGCTATTACCCTCCCCTCCCCCTCTTCCTTAAAGGCTTTTTTTTTCCCCCTTAGCCAAGAGTCCTAAGGGCTTGCTTTGGTTTATCCTTGTGTGCTCAGAGTTCAGTTTTGGCAAGGCCCAGATCAGAACAGATGCTCTTATGGCAAGAATCTGTCAAGGTCAGGCACAAATCCTTCAGTGCCCTCCTCCTTCCTATTTGCTGGCAACATGGCCAGCAAATCTCTCAGCTTTCATCTGCTGTACTGTTAGTGGTACATAGAATTAACATCTTAAACATCATGTGACCTGAAAAGAAGGCAGGATCCAATCAGAAGGAAAAAGGGAAGCGGGCCATAGTGGCATGTCAGGGGTCCCATCCAGGCAGGGAAGATTAGACGCTCTGCTCTGGGGCCGCCCTTTGGCAAAGCACAGAAGTCACGTTGTGAAAGGCTCTGCATACATACGATGGGAAGACACCTTTGAGCTTGTATTTACGTGCAATCCAGGAATTTAAGAAGATACTCATGAAAATCTTTAAGCGATGTCTGAGTGCCATTTGTCATGAATTCTCTGGCAACATAACTGATGGCATTGGGCATCCCCCCATCAGAGATGAACCTCTTGGGTGTGATGGCATTCTGTTAGCTTCCTTGGACAGCATCTGACAGTTTTGCAACATTAAAATATGCTCATTTGCATCTTCCTCCGGAACATCTGGAGAGGAGAAAAAGTGGTTTAGGAAAGCTGTTCTGCTTGCAGAACACCAAGGCTGAGCAAACATTCCGCCTTCCCCTCGCTGGCCATCGCTCACACCCAATGTATTTATCCTTTCTCCCGGCAAGAGAACAACATTTGGAATAGTTCAAGCTGCTGAGTTAATTATCCAGACACCATGGGGACATTCTAAGCTGCGGGCCAACCCACCTTGCATGATTTGGAACCAACACAACCACCAGGCTGAGTAAGGCTCACCCTGCAGCCTGTCCAGTGTGGGCAGGGGAGGGGCACAGATTTGCTGCCCTTCAAATTTCCTATCTCTGTTTAGGACACCAGTGCCAAGGGTAGAGATGTGCCAGGATTTCAATGAGTCAGTGGCTTTGACTATTTTTTTGACTAAAAATAATATTGTTCTCTAACATGGGTGTGGACACCGCCTCTCCTCCCCTCATCTTGTCATGTGATTTCACCATGGCTAAGTTCAGCAGGGCTGCCAAGCTGGCTTGAATCTTCTCATTCTTGAGTTGGGGCACAGCCTCTGAAATTTATTTCTAGATCCATCATCCATGTCCCGTTCCTAATGCCTACCTAAGGGCCCTAAAGTCAGTAACAGTCCCCTGCAAGGGAATCTCCACCTCTCCTGCTCTCCATGTGGTACCTGGTGAAGACTGGCTTTGAGAGATGATGGTCACAGGGCTGTCCCTTGTCTTACTTAAGAGGATAAATGTGCATGTTTGCTTCTGTCACAGGAGCAGTGATGTCACATTCATAGCGCGTTTATATTCAGACCCAAAGTCAAGCCCAAACGGGCACATAAATGTTGTTTGGGGCATGCCTTCCTAACAGTTAACATTTCTGAGCCCGGTTTAGGGAAATCAGAGGCAGATTTGACATGAAACGGAAATCAGCATATTTTTGAAAGTTCTCTGCAGATTTGCGCTGCACAGCATAGTTGAAGCTCACACATTTGGGGAGCCTGAGGTATCCAGCTGCTGCTTCAGACTTTTACCTCATTTGGTGAAGTCTGACAAGTCAGCTTGTACCACCAGGTCACTGCAGACCAAGGAACCTGGGGAAAGTAAAAGGTGCCATGTCTGCATTTTCTTTCAGAGTAATGACAAACTGTTTTAAGACGCCCTTGAATGCATGTCTCATTTCTCTGTAGTCTCAATCTTCCTGATCATCTCCAGTCCCCTCTATTATGGCATCACTGTTTAATGAATCAAAATTAAAGCATTAGAGAATAAAAGGGCAGCCAGCTTTTTGCGGTTGAAATATGGTCTCTGTGTTTTGGTTCATCTCAGCGTACTGCAGAGGTCCTCACCCAAGCGTGTTCTCTTGTCATGGAAAGGCAGTAAAGGAACTAACATAGCCAAGAGGACTGGTTTCAAAATCAATCCCTCACATTTAAAAGAGATCCATCCTTTCCAGGGGGCGCAAACACAGTCATCTGAACCGGGACCTCTATCTTCCCAAGTGCCCCCCCCATTCTTTTCACACTGGAAAGAGCTTCCAGGTGCCTGCTGAGCTAACGAAAATAGATGGCTTTCCCCCCTTAATGGGGTTCACTTTGATTTTCTGTCATTGTGGTCAATGACACAAGACCTGCTCCAGTGTTGGAACGCTGGAGGGACATCATTTTCCCCCACATCATTTGAGCAGCATTGTTTCCAATCACCTGTCAGTTCCATGTCATTCAGGACAGTCTTTGATCCCGGTCCTAACATTGTACACAAGTGTGTAACATATGAAGAATCTGATAAATAAAGAGAAACTTTATTCTTTCACTTCTGAAACTCTTCTAGACCATGAAGGGAAACTGCATATTTATTTGTTTGTATTATGTGTATATAAACTGCATGATGAATATCTTGACCTATGAATACGTCATAGAAAGATTAAATCAAGCCCATTGGTGTATCTACCATTTACTCTTTTACAATTTTTTTTTTTGTTTGAGACAAAAATGTCACTGGGCAGAAACTCTTAAGGAGGGTGTTGGATCCCTGGCTCCTTCTTCATCTCTTTGTTTCCTGGCTTCTGCTAGATGAGCAACTTTGATCTATCCATGTTCCTTGGCATGATATTGTGCCTTCTTACAGGCCTAAAACTGCTAACTGAAAGACCACTGAGCAGTTAATTCTGGGCCAAACCATCTGAAACTATGATTCAAAATACACCTTCTTCTCTAGTAAATCTATTGTTTCAGGTGCCTTCCACATTGAAAGACAGCTAACTAGCATAGACCAGTGAATTCACAGTAATTTGGTTTTTTTTTTTGAAACAGGGACTTACGTAGCTCAGGTTGGCTTTGAACTCCTTTAGCTTTGAACTCTTGATCTTTCTGTCTCTATCTTCCAAGTGCTGGGACTATAAACATGCATCACTTCACCCAACTCACGCTGAATGTCGAATTCGTTGTTCATTCTTCCTTCTCAAGAGAAAAGCTCCCTTGACTTTCAGGTAGAATACAGCTAGCTGCCCTTAAATCAGGTAGCAGACTTAACTCTTGAGTTCACCAAACCAGATAAATTGAAGCAGGTGTCTCCTATAGTCTCAATAAGAAAGCCACACTCACATAATCACAACACCCATGGTCATGTTATGGTCACACTCTCTAAAGTCACGGAGTATTAACATCCAGAGTTCAGAAGGCACAGAGTTGAGTGTTTTATAGATTTTGATTCCACTTTATCCTAGTGACCATACCAGGAACAGACACGTTGAAAGCCTGCATTTCAGATGGGAGTGATGCTCAGTAGGACACTTACATTTTCCTAAACTAAGCCATATCAGGAAGGTGCATCCTCCTGTTGCAAAGACAAAGGCTGTAAGCCCTACACTACGTTCACCTCTTCTCTATCAACCTTCACAGATGAATGAACACAGAGAATGAAGTTGGAGAGGAAGTAGTCAGGGGAGACAAAGCCGGCTGTTTAGACTCTGCATTTTCAAGCTGAGTTTTATGAGAAGGAAAAGAGGAGAGAAACTAAAGCATTTGCTCCTTTCTTAGGACTCTTCTGGAAAGCACAGAAAGTTCATTTCCCTGCAAAGGTCACTGAGTAAACCTCCAAATGTTCTTAGAGGTGTTTGACCTTGACTCTCAGTAGGGAGGCTATGTTTACTAAGAAAGTCTGTGTGCACTCGGTACTTGGGACAAGGAGGTCATCTTTGTGTTATGATGGTGACAAGGGTGTGGGGTTTCCATCAGTCCTGTGTCTCTTCCAGTCTTTTGGCAGGTACGCCTTGCTGGTGGGTAGCTATGGCAGAGATAGCTGTTCTTTAAACGCTTCTGAGAAATGTTGCCAAGAAGCACACTTCCATTATTTAAAGACCTTTTAAAAGAGAGCCCCCCCCACTTGAGCCCACTGTTGGCTGGTAATCTACAACGAACAATCTGCGGCTATATTTCTTGGAGACATTATTTAAAATCCTTTTAAATGCAGTTCTTCCTGCTTCCCGACGATGGATACCTGTAAAGGGGCTTAATAGTACCAAGGAGGGGGTGTAGCATGGCTGCTACTTAAAAGGGTTTAAAAGAATGTTGCAGCCATATTTTATGCCCCCTTGCCTAAAAGCCTCCAGTAAATGGGGAGAGACAGTGCTTCCTTTTCTGGGCGTGAACTGGAATATATTCCTTCTAGGTTCTCTTTCTGTGTGAAGTGTCAAGGAGATCACTGACTGTTCGGTCTGTAATGGCTCCACTCCTAGAGCAGTGGCCACCTAGAGGGAAGGGAGGTGCCCCTTAAAATTAGCAAAGCAGAGGTTGAAAGTACAAATGCATGCAGAGGTCAAAAAGAGTCAAGTACTGAGACTAGAAGGCAAGGAGGGTTTATATAGGTCCTTACATGTAATTATATACTTTCACATGCAATATATACATCATACATTTATTGATATACATATACATACATATGCATATAGCATATAGTCTATCACATGGTTAAGCCAGGGCGCTTGTGCTTAGTCACGTGATGTGCTCTGGCCAATGACATAGTAACAGGCACGCTGTAAGTGGCGTTATAAAAACCATTGACACACTATGCAGCTTGTCATTCTCACAGGAAGAAAGAGGTGAGAGAACACAAGAGTTAAAAACCTACCTATCCAACTAAGACGGCCAGGTATACACAGAGAAACACTGTCTCTAAAAAAAATAATTGCAGGAAAAGTTTGTGTCTTGAACAATCCTCCCAGACGTACAATAAACTTGACCCCACTGCAGTGCACAGTGATTGCTCTGATTTTTTCAAACAACCATCTATATCTGCGCACTTAGCTACTAGATGGACACCATGACACATTAAAATAAGCACTTTGCTTCCCCTCTGTTGACACTGCCTAGCCCACCTGGGCAATGGCAGGCATCCAGATAGTTCACATTTTACATTTCTGACTGAAATGAGGGGAAATGAAATGGAGCTGTCTTCTGATTATTTTACCACTAAGAATTTCTGAGCCACGAAACACGCTAGCTATGAAGATAAACTCAGGCCTATAATCCTGAGAGTCCCCTAGGAAGAGACCAGAGGCCATTGATGTTTGGCAACACTAGAAAAGAAGTAGGGCATGCAGCATCAGGACCAGACAGTTCATGGTAACGGTCAGAGTTACCTAAATGGCTGTTCTAAGACCCAACTCTCCAGACATTTGGGGAGAACTCAATGGATATATTTTAAAATTATAAGCGATTCTGAAGATTTACTAGAAAAGGAACCCCACGAAACTGCAAGTGTCCTTGTGAACTGCCACGGCTCAGTAATAGTTCCTATCAGTAAATAATGCATTTTAAATCCAACCTAAATTTTTAAACTCAGATCCCCTACAATCCAGGCCACAGATGATAAATAATCAATACAAAGTCTACGAAAAATTTGATGTTGACTAGGCTTGTCCTGTCCCTTCCGCACTGAGCTATTGGTGTGTTTGTGTACACATATGTATATACATGTGGATGTGTGTCTGTGGGAGTTAGAGATGAATGCTGAGAATTCTTCTCAGCTTCTCTCTACCTAATTGAGACAGTGTCCCTCACTCCTCCGGAGCTTATTTCCTAGGCTAGACTGACCGGTCAATGAGCCCCAGCGACCCTCCTCTCCTGGCCAAACCAGTGCTGGGCTTACAAGCATGCACCGCAACACCTGGTGGATCACGGGACTTGGGGATTGAAAGGTCCTCATTGCAAGGTGCAGGAAGTATTTTACCGAGTAAGCTGTTGGCCTGGCCCTGCTGTCACCTTCCTAGAGAAGAGCAAGACACCATGGAAACATACCAAACTCTCCTGTGTTTAGTATGCCTAATGAACGCTGAATTTAAGGCTTAATGATTGTTAGCCTCATTTTGCTGCTGCTATGACTCTGTATATACACAGTGGTTGTCATTCAACTGTTCCTCTAGCCTGAGATGCATAGGTTTTAGGATATCGTTCACTTTGGAAGAAGTACAAAAACATGCTTGTGATCACAGTGCAGAATGTTAGAAGTCAATTTTGATTCAAATTTACTGTGAAATAGACCATCTTAGTGGAAATATGCCGTCAATTTTCTTTAGCTCAAAAAAAATGCCAAAGGCATCCCATATGAACAACTGAGAAGTACTTACAACAGGACAAAAGTTTGTACTAGAGTAGGCAGGTTTGACCTTCTATTGAGTGCAGCTTTCTCAACGTAACTGGAAATCATTGCTTATGATGGCGGACCGTCTCCAGTCCAAACCAATAGATATTCATCTAGGCCTGCTGTCCACGTGAACATGAGATCCCCACAGGGCAGACCAAGACTAGCAATGCTGCTCAATGATGGGAAGCAAAAATAACACTCTGAAGTCCAAGCTTTGTTTGCTGAAACCTAATATATATAGTGCGTGTGTGTAGCACGAATAATAAAAACCCAGAGACAGATACCGGGGTTCAACCTGAAGATTAGCAAAGCAAAGCAACCGGCCACTGGTCTTACTTCTACCTCAAATCGAATTGGTGATCCTGCCTCCTCAAATCCTTAGAATAAGACTAAGCTGAGACCTGTCTTCTCCTGTCTTATATTCCTCTCTAGTGCTGGAATTAAAGGCGTGCACTACTACCACCCAGCCTCTATGACTACACAGTGTGGCTACTGGGATTAAAGGTGTGTGCCACCACTGCCTAATCTGTATAGCTAACCAGCATGGCTGTTCTAATCTCTGATCTTCAGGCAAGATTTATTTATTAAAATACAAATGAAATATCACTATATATATGTAGTTACCTTTTAAATAATACCTTTTATTAATTATCACATTCACCCAACTCCTCCCAGATCCACCCCTACCCCACCTCTCCACCCATCTCTACTTTCCTGTCTTCTTTTTCTTAACCCGTCAACTTCATCTGTGCTGCCCATATACTCCCGAGTATGGGGCTGTGCACTGGAGCACAGCCAACTGCCAGGAGCCACAGCCTTAAAGAGCTTGACTCTCCTACCCCCCAAATCATCAACTGCCCATGGATCCTCAGTTAGAGGTGGGGCTTATGAACCCCTACCCACCCCTGCTGGAGTGTTGACTGGTTTCATCTTATGCAGGCAATCACAGATGCTCGGTGCCCGTGACCGGAGTGGCCCTGTCATGTCCAGAGGACACTGTCCTCCTCTAGCACATGCAGCCCCTCTTTCCATGATAGTCCCTGACCTTATAAGAGAAAGAGTGTCATTTCCGTGTCCCATTCATGGCTGGGCACTGCACTCACACCTGTTCTCCACTCTTGGGCCAGCTATAAGTTTCTGGGTTTAGCAACATCTACTATGCAAAGAAACGTCTCTGATGAGGTCTGGGGTCTGCACCAATCTCCAGGCAGAGAAATAGAAATTCACAGGGCAGTTTGATATCATGTCATTTTTAGCAGGATCATAATCATAGATTGACCCTTGGGACCTGAGAGCTCCCAACTATGGGTCATTCCTGAAGTATTTACAAACCAAGTTCATGTAGCACAAGTTCCTTGTATGAAACATGTGTGTAATGTGTCACATTTTACCATTTCAGCAACAAGCACAGCGAGGCATGCAAAATGTACTCCCTACACTGTAATTCTAGACACATCTGATACTCTAGCATCATCCCAAATGGTATAATACACTAACTTCCAAATGAGCAAACTACTAATTCTTGAATATGTAGGCTTAAAAAGTGAAGGTTTTACTACTTTATACTAATAATTCACACTTTTAGATAAATATCTATACATATGTGTTTGTGTGTTAATTGACAAAACACCCATCTATTTAAAATAAGTAGTCTCACATACTGATATCAACATGTATTTTTAAACCTAGGTATATTTACACTTGATTATAAAACAGTTATCTTACAAATTAGATGCTAACTAATTCTTTGTAAGGAGTCATTTTTAGCTTAATTGTGCCCTATCCTGCACTTGACTGTTATAACAGCATCTACAGTTAGATTAACAAAGCACAGCCTTTTGTGCAGTGAAAGTTTCACTGACACAGGTTAGCCTTCAAGTTTCCCAGAGTGGAATGGAAATCTGTTAGGCACAGACAGCGAGTCTCCGATCACAGGGGCAGAACCACGCTTTGCTATACCCTCTCCACGGCGCTGCAGGGATCCTCTAGTCCGCAACTCCCATGACAACATCGATGCTTAGTTTTATAGTCTGTTCAGATGTTTCACTGAGGATGACAGTTTCTGTAGACGGCCATAAACCAATGATGTTTTAAATGGGATTTCTTGTCATTGAGGCCTCTTAGGAATCACAAGCATTTTGGCAAGTGCTCTGCCCAGCGGCCTGCTCCTATGGTACCACATCTGAGAGGAAGCCACACTTTTTCTCCTTCTGCCACAACCACAGTGTTCCAAGTCAGATCAGGGTTCGACAGCGGCGGGTGCATCGGTGAGTGCTCGCTTCTGCCTCTAGGCTGAACTGCACTGTCATTCCACGGAAAGTGGGACAGAGGAGGTGTCAGCCATGGGGCGCTTTGCTGGAGTTAGAGAGAAGGGCAGAAGAATTCAAGGTGACGGTGTGCTGAGCCCCCTTCTTCCTACAACCCTCTTGGCTCACAACCAGGACTGTTGTGCAGGAGTTGGCAGGACTTCTGAGGGTGAGAAGAGCCTTAACTTCCCTGCAGATTTAAGGCCCAGGTTGCTATATGATGGATTCTGCCCTAATATCATTAGCTGCACACATTGCTAATTGTAGTGGCTGCTAATCCATCTGAACAGCCAGAATGATATTAGCTTTCAATAGGATTTACATACATCCAGGCTTGTTTCTGCATCAGCTAGCAATTAAAGTTTAAACTGTTGAACACGCAGCTTGTGTGGGCTAAGTCATATTTAATAGCATTAACCATGCATTTCCCTATTTGCCTCTAAATCTCTTTACAGGCTCATCAATTTGCCATCACCTTTGTGTGGCACAGCCGACATTAGCTCTTAGCCTAACAGCTTCCAGAGGAGGGCACTGTCATAGAGACAGGACAATGGAAATGCCAGCTGCACATGTCAGTGTTAGCAGCATAATTTATATTAATATTCCCAGCTTCTCTCCCAGTACCCTCCTCTCTCTGTCATACATGCACACATATGTGGAGGAGGTGTGGTAGTTTATCTTCTCAGGTCAGGCTTTGAAAGCCTAGAAATCAGCCTGTTGGATTTAAAAGTCTGCAGAAGAAAATACTCACTGAGAGCTTGTTTGAATCATTCCAGATCACGTATGGAATCCAGCTCGTTCAAAGTGCGAGTGTAGGCAGAATTAAGCTGTCTTGATTGGCTTGTTCAGGGAAGATATATTTGTGAGAGACAGTGTGAGATCAGGCCGGGACAGGACATCCATGGGAGTCTGTCCCGTTAACAGCTACATCCTGAGGCTTATAGTACAATCACTAACAGAAAGGGCAAGGCAAGCAAGCATTGCTGGGGGCCCAGATTGGGTGGGATGAACGCCGACAATTCAAATGTCCTGATTGGAGCCCCACGCTCTCCATGTTCTTCTCTTACTCACCACAGTATCCACACCCTCTGTTCTCCCTGTCTCTAGTGCAGGAGGACAAGTCAGGGATGGGGGCAGAGTTGGGTTTAGGAGGAAGTAAAGGGTATTCTGTAAGCCCTTTGCTGTCCGGATGAAACCACCTGCAGCTCCAGGCACACGTGTTCCCCTGCCTGCCTGGGAGTCAAAGCTGGTAGAAACTATTGTTTCCCCGTCTGGCAGATCTTAGTGGAGAAGGGTGTATTTGTTTCCTCTGGTTTTGGAAGAAAAGTATTGAGCACTGGGTGGCTAGAGAAAGTGGAAGCTCGGTGTCCCATAGTTTTGTAGGCTAAGAGCTGAGAGAAGGGCTGTCATCTCTGGCAGCTTCAAGGGACAACCCTAACCTCATCTGGAGCTTGCCGGTTGTGTTTATCAGCCTTGGCTCATTGAAGCCTCACCTCAATCATTCCTGCCTTCTCCCTGTGTGTCTTCAGCCAGTCTTACTTGTGTATGTGCCTGTCTCTGCAGTCACGTGTCCCTGCATTTTAAAGACACTAGTCATATTCAATTAGGGCTCACCTTAATGACCTCATTTTAACTTAACTGCCTCTAAAAGTCGTATTTTAAAGTAAGGTCATATTCTGAGATACAGGAGTTGGGGGTATAGCATGGATTTTTGGTAGGATGCAATTTAACCCATTAGAGAAAGTCATGTGCCATCTGAAAAATGGTAATGGGGTTTTTCAGGCCTGAAAAAAACCTTTATCCTTGAGAAAGAGAATAATCCACATTCTCTGGACATAGTAGTCAATAATAATTGAATTATTTTTCTCATTCCTTGGGTCCTGCCATCTTGTAGTTCCCATATCAATTGCCTTTTATTACTTAATATTCTCCAACTATTTCTCTGGTCATCCCTTGTGTTTAGCCATTTTTCTTTCTCATTTAGCCCTTAAATGTGGCTATTAGTCAGGATTCGCCAGAGAACAAGAACCGCCCCCAAACCACACGTACAGAGGCATTTATTTCATTTCTGCACAAATAAAGGCATTTGTTCGGTAGCATTGGTTCATGCAACTGCAGGGTCCAGGAAATGCCAGGATCTATTCATTGGCAAGCTGAGGCTCAGGGGAGCTAACAGTATTCTTCTAGAACATACCAGAAGGTCCAAGAAGATGAAGAGCCAATGGTGTGCATCCCATTTTAGACTTAAAGGCCAAACTAAAGAATCAGAAGCACAGGCAAGGACAGGAGAAGACAGAGGCACACACGTAAGAGGGAACAAAGCTGCTCTTCATATACCCTTCTGTTCTATGGGCCTCCAGTGGATTGAATGATGCCCACTTCTTTGATGAGACTTCTGGTTTCACTGTTAGTGTCCTTCTGGAATACCCCTCCTACCACACACATACACACACGCACTCACACACACGTGCAGTAATATTATCTGAACACCTCTTAGCTCAGTGAAGTTTACATCAAATGAGCCACCTCAGTGGCGTTCTATCGGAACTGTCATTGACTCTCTTTGTTGTGTCCGGCTGACAGGCACATACTGTGAAAGACATTTGCTCTTCAGTTCTATGACACAGGGATGATTGAGTCTACTTTATGTAAAATTGGTCTTGTGGGACAGCCAGGCAAATTCATTCTAAGAGTTAGAGATTTTACCCTGAACAAGGTTATCCAAAGGTCATATTAATTCTTTGTTATTTCATTTTGAAGTTGTTTGGCATTCACATAGAATAAGGGATAAAGGTAAATTTTGCTCTTATTTCTTTGGATGTTGCACATTTTGCTTCAAAATACCTAATTCTACGAGCATTCTCTGGCTGCGTTTACCCCCATGTCTACCTGGATGCTCTGGACTGAAATGAATGAGCAAACCTACCCTTTATATAAATCTCTCTTTGAAAATTATTTACTGAAATTTTCATAAACTTAGTAAGCTTGATGGCTTATGAAACACTGGCAGGTCATCTTAGAACAAAATGTCCCTTGAAATTGCATGCAGCATGTCCTCATGTTCTGCCTTGTATCCGTAATTCGATGAAATAGAGAAATCTAGACAAAAGAAGTCCTGCTGATGTCCACTGATTAAACTTTCAAAACATAAAAAAAGTCCTATCTTGCCCATGGGGTCACCTACTCTGCTAATACAGAGCAGAGAAGGGCTCGGGGCGGAGGCCGTCACCCATGAGAGACAAGGACAGGCAAGCGGCTTTCTTCATGCTTCTCCGTGGATGAATTAGCCATGCTCCGGGGGCATGTTAACATTGCCATTTTCCTACAAAATCACTTCGTAAATTGATTGGCACCTTATCTTGGTGTCAGTGTCACCCCACTTTTAGAGATGTCCAAACTGTTTAAATATCAAAAACAAACCGTGGAGGACAACTTAGTGAGAAAGGGCTCACTCTTGCTGAAGATCAAAGGAAGACAAATGACGGCTGAATATATTCGATGTTACCAGAAAAGAAGTCGAGTGCTTTTGTCAGCTCGCATGGCCAGACCTTTCTTAGCTGACCTCAACACACAGTGGATGTGGCAGGAGAGAGAAACAGGACAAGCCTCTGCAGAAAATGACCACAGTTTGAGCAATACAAAGGTATCTGTAGGAATGTGATCCCAGGCACACTGCGAGTTACAAAACTGATGAACCTAATTCTGGGCCAGTGACAGGGAAGAACCATCCTTGAGGTCAACAAACATTACAAAGTAAAAAGGCAAAATATCACACTAACCATATGACACTCCCTACTGGCATGGGTGGGCATTGGAAGAGAGTTATTAATAAATTGTCAATTGATCTTGTGGTTGAATTTTAATTTATGGGTATTTTGTTAACTTGGGTTCAGAGTTGAAGTTCTCCATGCCTGATCAGCCAATGGATGTGTTATTATCTGGTTATATATTACTGTGGAAGATCAGGTAAAATCTTTAAAGGAGACGCCCTGAGAAACCCATTTCCTTTAGCCTTATGTGACTTGTTCTCTTGTAAGATCTCATTATTGTAAACTATGGTATATACAGAGAAAGTTTTTGGAAAATAAGTATTAACAGAATGAAAAGCAAGCTTAACTATTATTTAATGTAGTTTCTCACTTTAGCTTTTAGACTGGCCTCTTGGTGAGGCTGTAAAACGGCATAATCACAATCTTTCCTTTGGGTCACCGAGTTCTTGCTGTGAACAGGTGCCTGGTGATAGAAGCAGGAATGGATGAGGCTGGGGACTTCAGGCCATGTTCTACCTGTGCTTGTCTGCCAATGAGCTTGAGACAGGAAAAACTAGAAGCCATATTTTTGCAAGGATAGTGTGACACCTGATCTGAAAATTATGATGTATTTCACTTGGGTTTGAAAATACTAATTAAATTTCATATTTCAAACATGAAAAATGCAAGAAATATCTTTTAAAATTATGTCATGTTTTATTATATTGAATCTTCATGGCAGAATCTTCTTGCCTGCTTATGATCCTGGATACCACTTAACCTTAAGAATTCTTAAATGATATTAACATTCTTCTCCGGATGGCAAGAGATACAAGCACCTGGATTTTTTGCTTCATATAACTTCTAATGATAGCATCCAACCTTTAATAGATGTTCAAAAAGATATGCTGAATACTCACCATTAAATAATAACTCAAAATGGCCTTGGAGTGTGAGCAAATTGATTTCCTCCTCTCCAAATCTATTTTAATCTTGGATTAGGAAAGAGAAACCCTGCTTACTGAGACTCTCAGCGTGAACTCTAGGCTGAATCCCTGAATCGTGCTTTCCTTGTGCCTGATGCTAAGTGGTCCAGCTGCGTCCCAGCTGTCTCCTGCTTCACATCAGCACACGGAAGCCCCTTCCAAGCCATATTGCCTGGACCCTGGCGATGGTCCTCACCACACACGTTTCTCTAGCTTTTCTTTCCTGCTTTTTTCAATTTGTCTCTTCAGAATAGCCCAGATGAACTACCAGCACAGACTGACCATATCATCATACTGATGAAATGCTGGAAGGGCTTTCTGCAGGTTCTGAAGAAAATGGACTTCCCTACTAAGGGCTACAAGATCTGCATCCTGCTCTCACTCCTGCAACATCTCTCCTCACCACCCGCACTTATGAAGGAACTTTAGTTCCTGGGAAGTATCATGCTTTCCCCTATCCCTCAGCTAATAGACCTTGGTTTTCGCCATCTGCCATCAACTTCCCCTGGCCATTGGCCTTCTGACTCCTATCACCTTTTCCCCTCTGAGAAACATCCCTGACCCCCTTTCTCAACCCATTGCTTGCACAGCCCTCCTCAATTACTTCACTCATTTTTTAGATCTTAACGTTCCACTGAATTTTGCAAAAGCAAAGATTTACTCTTTGTCTCTTTCCCCTAGAACGTTGGGATGCACTTTTTTTTGTTTGTATTTTTGTTTGTTTGTTTTAACTTACCACAGCATACAATACAGTGCTGGATGCGTATTTTGTGTTTGATAAATATTAAAAATCGTATTTATTAGGTGTTAGAATCTTTAACTAAATGTATTTTGTTGTAGCGCAAAGGGAAGGCAGATGCGACACTTCATTTCCTCTACTAATCTAGTTGCACACCTACCGTGTGTAAATGCTGTGCCAAGGCTGCAGAACGTCCAGAGAAGCAGAGACCTAGGCTCTGCCCTTGAGCATTTGCACCGTAGGAAAGGGGAGTCACGGGGACAGCTGTGACAATAATGTCAGAGACCACTGCTACCCGCCCCACAGAGGTGCCTCGGAAGGCTTGTGCTCACTTCTGCTGACATGGGATTTTGAACAAAGTGATTTGTGACTGGGTTTGCAAATACACAGGGTTGGACATGGGCTTCCCTGAATACAGGACGTGGAGGTGCGGAAAAGGGGAGACCCTGTAAAGAAGCCACGGTCCTGGTGGGAAAGTGGGGCGGCACAGTCTGCCCAAAGAAGAGGGGATTCAACTCGGAAAGTGAGTTTAAGTCAAACTGTGGGTTTCTGGCCATTGCCTCAATCAAATGTGTCCTGCTTGGATCGGAAAAAGGGAAAGCCATGATCCCAACAGGGTGCACTGGACTTTGGAATTGGGTAGTCACCTAATGATAGAAGCTTTGGAATGGCTACTCTGGGATGTCACACAGGGCAGATCCGAGTGGGAGGAACTTCTGGTTCTGAAAAGCTTCTACAACAAGTTCTTGTTATGGCAGGCATGGAGCAGAGCTTGGGTGGCCCTGCAGAAGAGGGAGCCCCTTCCCCCAGGCTCCCCGCAGTGGTCGGAGGGGAGAAGACAGCAGGCATGAGAAGGGAGGTGGCGCAAGGGCAGATGCTTAGTTCTGTTAGCCACGGGGAGGAAAACTGGGAAGAGCAGTCCAGCTGGAACATGCTGAGTACAACGCAGGGAATGAATCAGTTTTGAGGTAAAGATTATGTAGAGGAGGCTGTGACCTTTATGCCATTTCCTCCGGTGGACGAAGGGAATATCAGAAATAACTCGCCCTCCCTGAAGGCCATTGTGAGGGGCAGTTTGGGAGAACCCAGGCCTCTGAATTCTGTCTCTGTGACCTGTGACACTATGAGGGAACTAAGGCTGAAGTCTCTATCCAGCTGGGGAGGCATCTTACTGACCCTAGTCTTGCTGTCACGGTGAAACGGGAACAATGTTGTGATGTTCTCATCTCAAGGACGCGTGAAAAATTCGGTGGCGTAATGTGCTTTATGGTGCCTTGTGAGCTCTTTCAGCATGTGTCCTCCATGGGTGTTGGGCACTGGATATACCACACAGCATAAAAACTGCTTTAAATAAATAATTGCCACTTTTTTATAGTTTTTATAGTGTTTTTGTCCCCGGTGACGCATCCACACCCTCACCAAGGTCAGGTAAATTGACCCTTTTCCTTAAAAAGTCTCAGTTGTATAAAATCTGAACAAGCAACAAGGGACTTAGGAACTCTGCTGGTGACCAAGTCCCTCGCAAAGTCTGCCGCAGCTCCCAGCTGGCTGGAGCCAGCTTTCCCCGCACTGCCTCCCTGCGTTGGCTGGGAGAAGCGCAAGCTGCCATCCTGGCCGCTACAGCCTGCGGGAAGGCTCTCCAACCCAGCAGAACTTGGAAGCTAGTTCTGGTTTTGAAAATCACCCAGAGCCTAGCTTCTTTCTAAACTTCCTTCAGTACAGGACATTGAATTTCTTTGAAGTGAAAGCATTCCAAAATGAGGGATGCGAAGTGTCATTGCAACAGGGACTGTGTCGCAGACCCTTTAAAATAAATAAGCCCGTGTCTGCTCCCAAATAAATGGCTTTTGTGCAAGTACTGGATGGGTTTGATAAGGGTGGTGTTACAACATTTAATGAGGTGCAAAGGAAAAATGGCTTTTCTCAGTTCACATGGCTGTCATTATATTCTCTTGTGTTTTCTTCGCTTCCCCAAAACTCCTTCTTACAGAGGGGCATCCAGATCATTTGATACCAGAGAAAGGGGAGAGGGGGGGAAGGGGGGAAGAGAGGAGGGGGAGAGGAAGGGAGGGAAGAAGAGAGAACAGAGAAGGAGAGGAGAGAGAAAGAGGAAGGGAGAGGGGAAAGGGGGAGGAGAGACGGAGAGAGAGGAGAAGAGAGGAGGGAAAGATGAAAGGAAAGAGACAAGAGCATTGGAAGAGAAGGGAGAGAAGGGGAGGGAGAAAGAGATGAGAGAGAGAGAGAAGGGAAGGAAGGAGAGAGATTTCTTAAGGTCATATTCTCTCCCCTTCTTTTCTCTCATTGCCTTATAGATTTTATCTCGGTCGTTTTTTATTTTTAATCAATAATCATCCTGTTGATTTCCTTCTTTGTAAGTCATTCCTTCTGAGACAACATTTGCCACACACGCTGTGGATCCCGTCTCACTCATTAGTATTAATGTAGCAATGATCATTGCCTTCCTGGGCTCCTTAGACTTGCTTCAATATTTGCACACTGAGCTGATGGAGCAGGAATAATGAGTCTCTGACACCTCAGGCAGCAGAGGTGGGGGAAGGCTTCTTTCCACTGGGTGTAGTTCATGGCGGGATGACTTGTATGCCTGAGAATTATTAATTAAAAGGACAGACACACGTCCCTTAGCCCCATTTGTAACAGTTGCCCAATGCTGAGGAACACTGATATTATCCTACCCCACTGGCTCTCTGCCTCTCGGGTGACCATGAAAAATAGACTTGCCCTACTTTCTCCAGCCTCTACTGAAATTATTGTTTCATTCTTTTAAGGAAAAAAGAGATCTCTCTTTGGTCAGAGGGCTTTTCTATACACTCATCAGGTTCAAGATCCCCTTTTCGGACTTCTTGAGAATATAATTTTATATGTAACTACTTTGTCTTCTCCCCTATTTATTTACTAGTGATATGAACTAATCAGTGTGTGCTCTCATCCAACGCTAAGTCCTCCAGGCAATGGGAAGTACTTGCTTCATTGTGGAAACAGAGATCCTCCCAGGAAATGCTTTCTCCCAGGAAAAAAATTAAGTAAAACAATCTGTTTTGGGGGCTGGAGACATGACTCAGTGCTTAAGAGCACCAGTTGCTATTACAAAAGCCAGAGTTTGCTTCCCAGAACCCACATGGTGGCTAATAACCATCGTTAACTCCAGTTCCAGTGACCTCGCCTGGTCTCTATGGATGCTGAATGCAAATGGTGCACAAACATACATGTATAAAATAAATATATAAAATAAATATTTGTGCATGTGGTGCACAAATGTATGCATATAAAAATAAATAAATCTTTAAACCATGTGTTCTGAAGACATTTTTAAAACATTAAGAAGTCCTAGGACACACATACTAAGAATGTAGTAACTCTAATTTCAAAGAGAAATTAAAGGTATTTTTCATCTCTAATACTACATTATTCTTCTCAAACAGACTGCAAAGGCTTTTTTTTAGGGACGTATGGCTTCGGGTTCACCTTGGAGACAGGAAGAACTCTTTGGGCAATGTTTGCCTCCGGGGTGGGATGTTTGAGGATTTAGCTGTCTCCCAGTCCCTTCACAGGACTGCTAGCGACTTTTCCCACTGCTCCATGTTTTGAAGATTGGATTTTGTCACTGATAGTTCCCTCTTCAGCACCAGGTCTACGGGGCAGTGCCCCCATGCTGAGAGTTCAAAATGTCCCCTATCACGCAGACAGCCCTGTGTCCCCACAGAGTGGACAGCTTCCACGAATTCCCAAGGTTCCACTGATATTCAGGTCTAATTATTGTTAATCCTGCACTCACGACCCATCCATGGCCAATCTCCTAGTCCACTTTTGTCTCCTTTGGGTGCTCATGAAAGAAAGGAGGATACAAGGGACGGTCTAAGTACTCCAGTAAAAGTTGGATGTAGCAGGAGAGACGCCTTCAAGGCGGGAGCACTGATGGTCAGGGACAGAGGAAATAGCAAAGTGGCTGCAGTTTTATTCACGGAACAGCGTATTGGGGGTGGGGACAAATGAGACAGGGTAGAGTATGAGAGGTTCCGCTCATCGCTGAGTTCCCTAATACTGCAGTCTCCCAAAGGACACCCACTACACAACAGTCTCTCAAACTTTGAAGTCAAAGACACTTTCATAATTAATCAATTTTACCACCCCTGAAGGAAGTGAAGCCACACCACTCCTGGGTACATGCCTGAAATAAGCCAGCATTCCATAAAGACATGCCCACACCCATAATGACTGCTGCACAGTCCACAAAGGCCAAAGTATACAACCAACCTGAGAACAACTGGCCAGTGACTAGTGGATAAATACGATATTACATGTATCTACCTACAGAGAAGTGGAAAGAGCCAGAGGCCGTCATGTTAAACAAAATAAACTAGACTCAGAAAAACAAGTATTCAATCTTTTTATCCCAAATGTAAAACCTACACTTTAAAAGGAGGCATAGAAATGTAAGGGACCTCTAAGAAGGACGGGGAACCAGCAGGGAGAAGAGAGAGACAGAGAGGATAATGGGAGAGCTACAATCAGTATATGTTATGCACATGCATTAATATAATAAATCCCATTACTTTTTATAACCAATATCTACCAGTAAAATAAGTTTCAAAGTAAAAGAAATGAATGCCCATAAAATGTGCCCTGTTACTTAGCTGACTACTGGCAGAGCTGGGTCCCTTGACTCTTAGCCCAGGCAGTTTAGCGGAGGTCAAGCAAGTCATCTGTAAGGTGAGTGGAGTCAGTCATTGGTGACTTGCAGATGATCAATGTAGGTAACAGAGCAAAAAGTCCAAAAGCAACTGGCATTCTTTGTCTAAGGTCTAGACTATGACCAAAATAAACCAGCATCGTGAATGTAAATCTCTAATGTCTTAAGTGTCTCCCTCAATTCCCTGTAATTGTGATGGTGTCTTTCTTCTGTTTGGGCATGGGGGGGGGTCTTTGTTTCCCAGTGGAATAAATCTCTACTCTTCAGGAAAAGCCATTAGTCACATGGTTTGGCTGACTGAGTTTATTTTACTTTTCCCTTTATTCATTATATATTTAAGAAATCTGTTTTGTTCAAGTTTCTGAATTGTAGAAATCTTTTCTTTATGAAAACCACAGTCTTAACATAAGACATATTTTCAAACAAATTAAATCTGGTTCCCAATTCTCAATTTTTTTTTAGTTACTGTACCAGCATGAACTCTTCATTTTTTTCTAATGTGTGTGTGGTGTGTGTATGTGTATGTGTGTGTATGCATATTAATCTTTAGGTTGATGTTGGGAATCATTCTCCATTACTCTTCCACCTTACTCATTGAGGAAAGGTTTCTCAATGAAACTCAGAGTGGCTTGCCTGGAGACCCCCCCATCTCCAGGCAAGATTTACGAACAGGCTACTGTGCCTATGCAGCATTTAGATGAGTTTCTTGGGATCCTAATGCTGGTCTTCACTCTTGACCAACAAGTCCTTTGCATCCCAGCCTGGCATGCTTCATTTCAAAGAGCTCTGTCACAACAACCACTTATTTTCTTTTTGGGGTTGAAGGTGGGGTTAGTTAGGAATCTCCCCCCCCCTTAGAAAATTGTGCACTGGGGGAAAGTCTGCTCAGAGAGCTCTCTCTCTTTGAGCTAGGCGACATGAGAGGAGCTTTATTATTTCACTTAGTGACCCTGGTCCCCTCTGAAATATCGACCTCATTTCACAGACAAGCAAATCTTTTTTAAAAGAAAAATCAGAATAGTGGACAGGCAATGGTGGCACATGCCTTTAATTCCAGCACTCAGGAGGCAGAGACAGGTGGATCTCTGAGTTCTAGCCTACAGATCAAGATTCAGGACAGCCAGAGAGGTTACACAGAGAAACCCTCAAAAAAAAAAGAAAGTTTTGCCATGCCACTATTTTAAGTGGTGGGGTCAGAAATCAAGGGTAACCACCCCATTTCCTGTCTGACCTCTTCACGTCTTGGAACAGACTGACAGGTTTTCTGCTGGCTCCATGAGACGATAGGGAACAACTGTATCTCACATAAGACAGACCAGGAATATTTGGAGGAATTACGGCTGGAAAAACTTTGAAGTCATTTCATTTAACAAATTACATACATAAAATGCTGATGGTACTATACCACATGCTAATAATTCAAAGTCAAGTAAGACATTTCCTAGGAAACTCAGGGTTTCCTGGAGGTAACTGTGGCACACATATAAATGAAGTAATGCAGTACACTATTCTGTGAATATATGGTAAACCAATATGTATGGTGCTGTTGGTAGACCAGGGAGAGACTGTGAGTCCTTTGTCAGTGCAGACACAAAGGTGACCTTCACAGGATGTGAAAGGGAACTGTGTAGCTTTAAGTATGGTGATGCATATTAGTTTTGTTTTGATAACAAAAGGAATGGCAACATTACACTTACTGTATTCTGTTCCTTAATTTTTGAGTCCCATTTTCCAACCTCCCCACCCCCCGGCTTATACTGGTTTCTATTGGACACCTTGATATTTTGATCTAGGTCATTTATTGGGACAACACTGGCCTCTTCTACTCACTCAAGGGACAGAGAGGAGAATGAGAATGCCGGAGTTTCTAGACTCAAGCACTAAGCCAGGCTTTAGAAAGCCTCTTTCCTCTGTCTCTGCCACATTCTCCCCTTTCAACCACATCCACGGAGACACTAAGGGAAAGAAAACCAGAGGCTTCCAAAGACACAACAAACCAGTCTGGCAGAACATCCCAGCAGCCACCCTAAAGGACATGCCTGTGTGTGATTTCTTTAGGTCACTGGGAAGGAAGGGTTTGAATGTTCCTAGAAGCTAAAGAGTCCTGGAGAGTCCCTGAAAGCCCCAGCAGCTGACACTTGAAAGGCACTGAAGCCATATATCCAGCCCAGAGGAAATGGGGAAGGGCCAGCAGCAGGGGGCTGGCTGCGCTGAGCATTTTCTGTTGTTTCTTTCCTTTACAGAGTACATGTCATGGGCCAGTCCTCATCAATCATCCCCAGAACACAACCCCACAGGCATGTTTGTAGCCTGTTTCCATATTTTCTTATGCATTCCTACATGTAAGGGCTCCCCCACTGTGCCCTTCTCATGGTTTCTCCGTGCGCCCAGCCCTAACACCGTTCTTTCTGAGACACACTCTTTCTGAACAATCACTTAGAGGCCCAGCAGCACGCAAAGTGGCACCTTACGGAGGATGGGTGCCCAGGCCTCTTTCAACGCTATTGGCACTGAGTCGGCTGTGGTGACCTGCAGATCTTACTTACTGTCTTTTTAAAGTCGAAGTGATTTGTTAGAAAATATTTCCTCTGAGGGAATAGAAGGGGAAATGGCAAACATTACATAAAAATAAAGGCAGAGAATGATAGCCACAGGGCCATGTACACTGTGTGTACACACACACGCACGCACACACACACATGCACACACACACATGCACACACACACATGCATGCACACACACTTTTATTACCTTCCTTATTTAGTATGTGCAAAAGGAATAAGCCTATTTTATGCTGTGCAGAAAGGGATTGACTGCCCTAAGCTTTTGCCTTCGTTTACAATGTCATCTTGGAGCCTCTCAGAGTCAAATTCCAAATTGCTGTGGGAGACATTTTCACCCAGATTGGCTGTGATAAGTTTCTTTGGTTCCACTGCAGTGATCAAGGGACAGGGCTTACTGGGTTAAAATCAGATGTCAAGTCCGTGGTCCTTTACACTGTGGACAAAGGTATTTTCAACTTCCAATGGGTTGCAGCTTGCAGAGACACAATCAAAGGGCCTGCTACAGGTACATCCTGAGACGGTCCTGAGTTTGATTTGAGCAACCTGAATGTGTCTGATAAAAACCCTAACGCTATCAGTGTCTGTCTTATTTCTCTGTATTTTTTAGCAAGATTTCAAAAGTAGATGGTGTTTAAACTCCTGCAGGTATGAATAGCTATGAACGTGTCTTACTTAAAAACAAAACAAAACAAAACATTCTTTTAATGTACTAACTGTGATTTCTGGGTAAAACTGAATATGTCAAAGTCAAAATTTATCTCATCAAACTTTGTAATGATATAAGATGAAGAATAACAAGATATACATTTACAAGAACTACAAAACAGTCAGGTGTGGTGGTACATGCCTTTAATTCTAGTAATTGGGAGCCAAAGACAGGTGAGTTCCGTGCGTTTGAAGCCATTCAGAGCTACAAATGGATTTAGAAGAAGGGTATGTGTGATACCAAAGAAGCTCCAGCCACTGGAAAGGTGATGGATGAATGATAGTTGCCCAAGTCTCATACGGAAGAGACCAGAGGCAGGGTACCGGTCCATCCTTAGGTCATGGGGATGTCTCAGAAGTTACAGACCCTGAAGAAGCTGCAAGAAGAAGTTTAAAACACACATCTTGGATGAATATTTCCAAGAGGAACAATAAGCCCCTGAGAATTTATCAGAATCTTTCAATTTCCCATTCTAGGTTCTGGGAGACAAAAGTTGTACTCCCTGGAGAGGCCCCAGACACAGAGCCTCAGCAGGTAAGTTCAAAGCACTGTGTGTAAACCAAAGCCATCCAGCAGTGAGCATCCTGCTGGTGACCTGCTGGCCTTTCCCCTTGATGGACAGAACACCAGAAATGCAGTAGGTGTTTGGAGGGCTTCCTTCTGGGGGAAATTTGGTGATCCCAAAGCAGAACTTCCCTTGGATGTTCATTAATGCAACATAACTCACTAAGTACCATTCGATCATCATTTGATAAACCTAATCACATCCCTGGTGTTTCCAATTAGATTCCTAGATCTTTAACCAGGTGAACAGGTAGACAAACATCCCAGGCCGTGTTCACAAAGGCTCAACATGGAACCCAGAGACCAAAAGAGAAAACAGAAAAAGAAGTCAGGATTTGCAAATGATGCAGGAAGTAGAATAAAACACAAAAGAAAACCTTCCAGCTGTGTTTCCAAGAGACTGGAGGACACAGCCCATAAAGTAGGAAGACAGGTAAAATCACATATTTACGGAGTCAGAAAACATCCTAAAGCCTGATACCACAAAGAGAACAGTCAGTAAGGTAGATGATTGGCAGCTGAAATTAGAAACAGAAAAAGTAGGAATAATATGAGATTTTTTTAAATGGAAGAAAATAGGTAACCATCCAAGAGATCAATCAACTAGCCAGCAATGATTAAGTTTGGAAATATGAAAACTTTACATAAGAGAGGGAATGAAGTGGAAAGCATTAGATGGTTCTGGAGTGAGTGATCTGGGATAGACATAATAAAGTAAATACCATTTATTTAAGGAAAAATATAATTTCTCTTTTGCATTCCAAAGAGTTTCTGTTTCAGTGACAAATAATATTTTCTATTTCCTTCTTTTTATTGCAAAGTCTTTTTTTACTTATTTACTTACTTTTACCAATAGAGCTTCCTTTTTTTGCAAATATTCTCTTATTCTTTGTCGTCAGCAATGTAGTTATATTGATGAGGTCAATGTTGGCAGTTGGTTCTAGATAAATTTAGTTTTGATCTGAAGAAATTGAATTTAAATGTATCCTTTGCTAAGAGATTGAGTCAGGAATGGGCACTTCCTAGTATCCATGAATCTATGGTAATGTCAGCATCAAAACAATTTATATACTTGCTCATGCTCTCATAAAATTGTGCATTTTTCTGCAACTTAAAGAGTATGAAACTAAGATTTTTATGATATGGTCTGTGTGCTAGTTAAGCATATTTTCCCATTAATTTCGTAGTAGCTTTTTAGGGCTACTACACAACAAAATACCACAGATTTGTAGCTTAAATAACACAAACTTATGTTCACAGTCACCTAGTTTCTTTTTTCTAATTGATTTATTCTTCTGTCATATATTATATCCCAACCACAGCCTCTCCACTCCTCTTTTTTACCCCAGATGTACGCCCTCAGCCCACCCTCAGAAAAGAGCAGGTGTCCCAGAGGCATCAACTGAATACAGCATAACATGGTACAATAAAACTAGGCACATCCCCTCATATAAGGCAGAATGAGGCAACCAAGTAGAAGGAAAAGGGTCCCAAGATCAGGCAAAAGAGTGAGAGAGCCCCTGGTCCCATGGTTAGGAGTCCCACAACACACCCAGCTACACAACCATAACATAAATGCAGAGGGCCTAGCTCAGACCCATGCAGGCTCTGTCATTGCATCTGCGAGACCCTCTGGGCCAAGTTAGTTGATTCTGTGAGTTTTCTTTTCTTTTCCTAATTTTTTTTAAAAAATCTTTTCTCACTTTATATCCCAAATCCAGTTCCCACTCCCTCCCCTCCTCCTGCTCCCTCCACCTTTCCTACATACAACCGCCCATCAACTCCTTGAGAGGGTAAGGCTTCCCATTGGGAGTCAACAAAGTCAAACACATTGCTTTGAGGCAGGAACAAGGCCCTCCCCACTTTATCTAGGCTGAGCAAGATATTCCTCCAAAGAGAATGGGTTCCAAAAAGCCAGTACAAGTAGTATGGATAAATCCTGGTGCCATTGCCAGTGGCCCCACAGTCTGCCCTGGCCATACAACTATCACCCACATTCAGAGGGCTTACTTTAGTCCATGCTGGTTCCCTCGTAATCTGGCTGGAGTTGGTGGGCTCCCATTAACTCAGGTAAGCTGTTTCAGTGGGTATACCCCTCATGGTCTTGATCTCTTTGCTCATATTCTTTCTCCTCCCAGTCTTCAACTGGACTTTGGGAACTTAACCCAGTGCTCCACTGTGCATCTCTGCATCTGCTTCCATTGGTTGCTGGATGAAGGTTCTATGGTGACATTTAAGATGTCATCAGTCTGACTACAGGGAAAGACCAGTTCAGACACACCTTCTCCACTATTGCTTAGGGTCTTAGCTGGAGTCATTCTTGCAGATTCCTGGGAATTTCTCTAGTGCCAGGTTTCTTGCCAGCCTCATAATGGCTCCCTCAATCAAGATATCTCTTTCCTTGCTTTCTGTCTCTGTCCTTCCCCCATCTCAACCATCCCATTCTCTTGAGTTCTTCTCCCCCTCCCCTCCTCCCTTCCCCCTCACCTTCCACCTATCCTTATTCCCTCCCACCCTCATGCTCCCAATTTCTTAGGAGATCTTGTCTTTTCCTCTTCCCAGGGAGATCCATGCATGTTTCTCTTCAGATTCTCCTTGTTACTTAGCTTCTCTGGGGTTGTGGACTATAGGCACTTTATCCTTTGTTTTACAGCTAGCATTCACCTATGAGTGAGTAGATACCATGCTCATCTTTCTGGGTCTGGGTTATTTCACAGGATGTTTTTTTTCCTAGTTTCATCAAGAACTTTAAGTCTTTGAAGAGAGAAATTGAAGAAAATACCAGAAAATGTAAAGATCTCCCATGTTATTGGATAGGTAGGGTTAATATAATAAAATGGAAATTATACCAAAAGCAATCTACAGATTCAATGCAATCCCCATCAAAATCCCAACACAAT
>LOJH01007344.1:4304-29523 GCA_001685095.1 Ellobius talpinus
GAGAGAGAGAGAGAGAGAGAGAGAGAGAGAGAGAGAGAGAGAGAGAATCCAGATCCACATAGTTCTTGGTAATCAGTTATATGATATGTGCACACACTGACTTTATTTTTCCTCTCTGAGAAACAAGGCACACATGGAATTCCTTCTGTGGTCATTTATGGCATTACCAGTCTGTGAATTTTACAACTTGATAATTCTCTAAATAAACTTACTCTCTTGTTCAGGTCAAGCTGCTTTCAGCTCCATTCTCTAAATCCTGCCCCCTCCCCGAGTCACACTAGCATTCTCAGGGTCCATGTCCAACTTTCAGAGCCTAGAAAATGCACAAAAATATCAGAATTAGGGAAAGAGTATTTTGTTAATATCCACAAGAAAAGAGATGACTATATTGCAGAATGCAACAAAAATCACAAAAGACCAGCAGAAAAATACCCAGATCTTTAGAGTAAATAAAGTCAACATATTTGAGGGAAAATGAAGTATGTAAGAAAAGATGAACTTAACTGAAGAAAAGATCACATTGCTCAAGTTGAAAAGGCGTAGGGCTCAGATGCAGACCCTGAACAGATGGATTGGTACAATCCACTCCTCTAAGTTATGAGGCTCCGAGCCTTCAGAGAATGTGTTCTAAATCCTCTAAACATCCCCAGCCATTATCCCATTAGTACTTCTGCGTGCGAGAGTGTGCTTTGGGATGTTGTTCTCCAAAAGATCATTAAAAGCAGAGAGCTCTGTTCAAGCTGAAGATCCGAGCAAGCTCAAGTGCTTAAGTGATTCTGGCTACATTCAGCAACAGCTAAGATGCCTGGATTCAAACAGAAAATTAATTGAACAATAGAGAATTGACAGATAGTGGAGAAGAGGCAGGAGACAGGCGACTAAAAGAAAATACTGACGCTTTGGTGACACGTGCCTTTGTTTTCTCACTATGGCTGAGGGTTATGACATAGATACCATTCTTAGCAGAAGCTGGCCTGATGCCAGGCACAGATTCAGGGTGATGCTTTGTGGATGAAATGCCTATGTTATAGTAGCGATGCTCACACTCCCCACTGAAGCTTTTCAACTTTGCCCAGACTACCTCAGTAACTTCTTGTTCTGATGCTCTTCTTAAGCCAACCTGGATTCTCTAGGGCTCTCTCACACTGAAAAAAAATTCATGAGTGCTTTTAAAGTCTTGGCATCTGGGATAACAAACTGCCAGTGAAGCTTCTCTTAACAACATTGACCTTAGAAACACTCCCAATACTCCTTGGAAATGCTTGAATAGATCTTGATCATCTTCAGAAAAAGGTCCAAACATCTTAGTGTGGCCATCAATGTTCACCACCATCTGGTCCTTAACACACACCTCCAGTTCAGTCCTTGGCACTGTTCCATCCCATAATTTTAGGTTCTCTGTGCTGGCCATATTTCTGGCTTCTTAACTATGTATGCCATACTCTCCTCTTGTATGCCAAAATCTCCTAGCCTTTTCTGCCATCAATCTTGATCTTTTTTTATTTCTATAGAAGTAGGTGTTATGTGTTTACCCTTCAGTCTTTTTAACTGAATAAACTCTTCATTCATACAATCATCTTTGAACTCAATATTCTATCCTATATGATTATTTTTAAATAATTCTACATTAGAAGCTGATTAAAGGTTGGGTTATGTATCCTCCATCTGCAGTTTACGATCACACTTTATATATTATACATATTCAATATATTATTGGTAAATGAAAGAATTTATAAAATTACAGGATAAATATCAATACTATGGGATAAACAACTTTTTATGGTAAAGAACTCTTTTTCTTTGTGTCTGCATGACTTACGATTCCACTGGGCCAATGTGATTGGAACCATTCCCTGGATCTCTGAAAGCCACAGCTCTTAGAGCTTCTTATGATTATTACAGTTTATCTAGAGGGAAATCACAGTACCTTAGAGTCACCATAGGGGAGAGATATGAGCAAACAGAAGGGTTTCTGCCAGGTTTCCTTCTAGAATTTGGATTCATGCTCCAACATTGAGGTTGCTGAGACATAATTGAAAACAAATGCCAAAGATCTTCTATCATGGGTTAATGTCAGCTGTCCGCAGTGTAGGTTGAAGATCTTCTTTTCTGGGCAGATGAAGTGGAGCTGGGAAGAATCATGTCTATCCCAGTTGGTTCTGGGAGGCAAAGACAACATATGGAGACCCCCCTCCAATTGGAAGACTTTTTCCCTATAGTTTTGGAGTTCAAATCCAATCTTTGATGTCTAGAGTTTCACGGCTACTTATAGATAAGATGAGAAAAGGTTAGTATGTGGTGAGCCAAATGGATGTGATGATTACTGAGAAGGGTGGGGATAGAGCGAAAGAGAATACTCATCTAGAAGAACGGATGTGTGACCATTTATTGTATACTGGAAACAGAGGAGACATCAAATCAGCTATGGTGAACAGCTTCCAGACTGGGAGCCTGGGACAAGGTGATGAACACTCAGGGAGACGTAAAATTACCTTAAGCACCATGTGCCTGGACACAAATGAGAAGTGATTGTGTGTTCCCCAAACCAAGAGATTTATTCTGATTTTATAGCGTATTTCCCGGGGGTGTCTCCATATGTTGTCTTTGCCTCCCAGAACCGTAAATTTTGCCTCTTGCAATATTATCTTCTGCACAAGGATCTCAGGACTATTCAAATTAGTGGTAGATGTGCCTATGGATATCTAGGAGTGTAACCCAAAAATGTCTAGGTGTCTATATAAACTAGAGGTTTGGCCTTTAAGAATTTTCTGGTTACCAGGTGATGGCCATTTAGAGGTGACTATGCAAATGAGGCTATTGTGGGTCGGCGCATGAACAGAGGGGAAAGGAAAGGCCAGTCCTGTCACATGGAATGATGTATGCCTGTTGCTCTAGATAGACGTACACAGTGCAAACACAACTCTGAAGAGAACAGAGAAGGTGGGATTAGTTTTGAACATGGAGAGATGTAGTAAGCTTGAGGAGGACGTGAGAGGCAAGCTTTTGTCAGCCTGTCATCTTCCCCCTCAACAACCTACAGCATCTGGCAGAGCTCCAACTGTGTCTCAGGGGCCGTTGTGAAGCAGGGAGATGGGTGTGAAAATTATGAAGTCATAGAGGCATTTGCATTCATCAGAATTCATACTGATGCCACAGGGAATAAATTCACCCTTGCCAGCCTCCTAAGAGGATGACTTAAGGCCATATTAATATTAAGTCTAAGTTGGAGGCTGGAGCAGTGCCAAAGGGAAAATTATCTGTAATAAGAACCATTTGTCAAGTAAGATTCCCCAGAAATATAGAAAAGCAAATAAACCCCATGACCAATGGGCCACTCTTATTGAAGGATCCAGCAGGTAGAATCTTAGCCTTGTGAAGAACAGAGATGCTTGGTGCATCCCTCAAGAGGAGCTTCTCTCCAACTCACCTTCCTGAAACTTCACTGGTGTGTTCATATTTGCTTTTAAAGAGGAGTGAAAATATTTCCTGTCAGTGTGTGTGTGTGTGTGTGTGTGTGTGTGTGTGTGTAGGTGGATACTAAAGGGTCTACATCCTCCTCAATTACTCATTACATTAGTTTGTGGGGGCAATCTCACTGATCTAAGCTTACCAGTTCAACTAGATTGGGTGGCCAGAGAGCTCCAGGAATCTACCTATTTCCATGTCCCCAGTACTAGGAAGGATTACAGGCATGTATCATCACATCCAGCATGTTTACCTAGTTGGTAGGCATCAAGCTCAGGTCCTCATGCCTGGATGTGAAAACTTTCCTGACTGTGAACCATATCTGTAGCTCTCCAATCCTTTTTCTTTTCCCGAAAGAATAGTGATGTAGAGGAATCAAGATAAATCAATGAGATTAGCTTTTATTCTTAGAGGGAAAAGTCTACAACCAAGAAAAATGGTGGAATTTTAATCTGTATTTGATATGCAAATGTAAATTATTAGGGAGAGATTTGATATCAGGAATGAGGGGGCCCTATACAGAGAACTACGGCTTAAAGAGCTTTATATACAGAGGTAAAGATATAAGAAAGGACCCAGAGTAACAAAAACATTCTTCATACCTGGGGAGGGTGCCTGAAGAGGAAGAATTCTCAGGAAATTAGGGGGTAAAGGACATAGGGGTTATATCTGAATTGCCCTTGGTTCAAATCCAGTTAATTCAGTGCTATTGCTCTGATGGACACTGTCAAATGTTTGAACATGTGGTTACCAGCTGGTGGTGGTGTTTTTGGACTTTGTGGAACCTTTAGGAGTCAGGACTAGGCAGAAGAATCAGGATTGTGGGGAGAGAACACTACGGAGAGTATCTGCCTGTGTTCATACCCAAATGTTCTCTTTTCCTGATCCTCAGAGATGAGAGAAAGCAGCTCCAAGTTCCTGCTGCCACAGTCTGGATCTGTCACTGACTCTTTCACGTCTTCCCCACCATTGTCCTGGGAGGAAAAATAAATGATTTTCCAACTTAAATTGCTTTTGTAAGGTATCAAAGAGTTAAAAAAAAATACAGTCAGGCCCCTCACCACTATGGTGGTGTGGGAGTAGCTTATTGAACCTCTCAGCCTCAGTTTTCTCCTGGGGTGTGTCTATTCCCTTTGTACCTGAGCATAGCTCCTGGTGCCTGTGCCAAATGCCATTGCCAGTAAGCGTAGAGAGGAAGCTGAGGAGGCACCAGCAGGACCAGCGAGTATTCAGGGCTGCTTTACAGAAGTTCTGCTGTTCACCTTGATGTTTTGGAGGAGGACTGTAGGTCGATTCTACTTCTCTCTGGAGGTCCCATTCACTGAGCCTGTCTGGAGCTATTATGAGCGGACTCACCCCTCTCTTCATGAGCCTCTGAGACTGAGTTTTCAAGGGCAAAAGGCAGCCCTTCCCTTTCAGAGTTTGTTGTTTTCCCCCATTAGATCAGGCCAGATCATTTCCTGGGGTGTACATGTACTATGTTGTCAGCTCTTAGACATTTTTCCACATTGCCTGCCCACCCCTCCCCCGTCTCTGATAGGTAACCTTGGGCCTTCAAGTGAGATCAAAAGCTTCATAGTGGCATGTCCCTTAGTAACCTATCTAAACCCACGCTGCAGGATAATCAGGATGTGGCTTAACCGGGGCAGCAGTGGAAACTTAATTGCTGCAAAGCTGGGAACTCTCAGACTTAGTCACACCGTGACCTTACCCCCAGCAAAAGGGAGACTTGCAGATGAGAAAACATATCTAGAGTAGAGGTCATGACCCCACAGCTTTGCTATTGAGAACCGTAAGCCTGTGCAAGGGGCTTGTGCATATTTCCCCATGTACCTCAGGATCACAGCATCATGGTGGGCTGTCTTACGTGGATAGGAACTGGACTGAGCCATAGGACCATAACGTGCGGAAGGTGGTGAGCAAGGGTGTGGTCCTTCTGCCTTCACACTCACACACGTCAGCACGATGCAGCATTTGCACTGGGATGAGAATGTAATGAACACTTAAATCAAGACTGTGATTGTTGTCCCTGATATTTTCCTGGATGGAAGGAATAGCCACTAACCCACACTGGACTTCTGTAGAAGTAGTGCATATAGAAGGCACAAGATGCTGATCACTGCTTATTAATGTGAATGTAGGATAGAAGTTTGTATTATTTCATAATTTCATACACAGTATTTAAGTTATACCCCCTCAGCTCTTCTTGAACTCTAACACACATGCCCATTCCCATTTCATGTCCTCTTTTTTTATTTTTATAACCCACCAAGCCCAATTATTGCTGCCAATATGTTCATGGGAGTTGGGGCATCCATTGGAGCACTGGCAATCTCAGAGGCTACACTCCTAAAGAAGGCTGGCTCCATTTAAGCCAGAAGCCATCAACTTCAAATAGCTCCTCAGTGAGGGTTAGGATCTCATGAGTTGCTGCCACACTGATGCTGGAATGTTGACTGGCTTGATCTTCTGCAGGCAACCACACTTCCTATGGGTTCATGAGTGCAGTGGTTAACCCTGACCTCTAGTGTTAACATTTTAATCTCATTCCTCTTCTGTGATGTTCCCTGAGCCTTGTTGGGAATGATTGTGCCATAGATAGCCTACTTAGGACAGAACATTCTATAGTCACTTATTCTCTGTACTTGACCAGTCTCTGGGTTAGGTACAACCCATTGTAAAAAGAAGCTTCTCTAATGAGGATTGGGAGCTATTGTTATAAAGATGTTTACTTAATTTTATACTGATGTAAAAAAGAAAACCACCATGACCAAGGCGACTTACAAAACAAATTATTTAATTGAGCTTACAGCTTCAGATGATTAGAATCTGTGGTGTCGGAGCAATGGTGTAGCAGTAGGGAGAATTCACAAGCAAATAGGAGGCAGAGAAAGAGACACACTGGGAATGGCACAAGTCTTGAAACCTCAAAGCCTGCCTCCAGTGGCACATCTCCTCCAACAAAATTATACCTCCCAATACTTCCCAAACAGTTCCATAAATGAGGACCAAGAATTCAAGCATTTAAGCCTATGGGAATCATCCTCATTAACTTTTATAAAAGATAAGAGTCTAGTGGGTAGTTTGACACTGTCCACTTAGCAAAATAATGGCATTAAGTTCTCCTCTAAGGCCAATGACCTCTCCAATCATGCGGTCCTTGGTTGCGTTTTCAGTATCAGGAGTAAGTTTTCCCCTGTGGAACAGACCTTAAATTAATTTAAAAAACTTCTGGTTACCCCCTTGATATTTATGCCACTATTGCTCCAGTGAGCATATCTTGCCAGGCTAGTTGTCTGATCCTTATTATATAGCTCATAGGGTTCACAGAGGGACAAGCCTGTGGATGACTTTTCTCCCCAGCCTCCTCCACAGCACCTTCCTGGTCTATGAGGGCTAGGAAGCATAGAAAGAGCTTTCAGGTCAGTACCAGCTTGATTTCTCCATGTCCTGTGACCAAAGTGTGCAGTGTATTCATCAATAGGGTTATACCATCAAGGTTGGGGGGGACACCCAAGAGCAATAATAATAGCTAGTATCATTTGGGGAGTCTCTGGGACCACCTCTTATCCTAACAACACAAAGGGAGCATCACACACTTGGCAATGGGCTTTGTGCTTGATTATCTCTGGCTTCTGGGAGTAGCATTACCTCCTGCATAAAGTTGAGTGTTTTCTAAAACCATTCAACATTTTTGTCTATGGAAGATCATTCAAAGTTGCGTTGGTTTCAAATTTTTAATATTGGGTTTATTAATTAATTAAGTTATTACTTAATTAAGTAATTAAGTTCAGTCTCATTTTTTAAAAAATTGCATACACTATTAAATTGATTCTTAAATTGCTAACATTTAGTTGTATTCAATTTATTGTTATCACATTCCTTCTACCCCAAGACCTTTTCTTATCCTTGTTCCACATCTGCTTACCTCCTTATTCTCAAGTAGTCCCCTCCCAGCTTTTGTGTGTGTGTATGTGTGTGTGTGAAGGTTTTATGCAGGTGGTCACAGCTGCCATGTGTTCATGACTTCCGTGAGAGAAGCAGGAAGGAGAACATGAAGGATTGGGAAGACTGAGTTGGGTTAAAGACAGAAAGGGAGAGCTAGTAAAGAGAGATCTTGAAAGAGGGAGGCTTGTGGGGTTAGCAAGAAACCAAGCACTAGGGAAACTCCCAGGAAACCACAAGGATGACCCCAGCTAAGAAACTAAGCAGTAGTGGAGAGGGTACCTAAACCACCCTTCTCCTGTAATCAGATTGATGACTACCTTAATTGTCTTTATAGAACCTTCATCCAGTAACTGATGGAAGCAGATGCAGAGATGCACAGCTAAGCACTGGGCTGAACTCCTGGAGTTCGATCACAGAGAGGGAGGAGCAAAGGGGCCAGGCCTCTGGTGGGGATACACACAGAAACAGCTGACTTGAGCTAGTGGGAGCTCAGTTACCCAGACTGACAGCTGGGGAACCAGCATAAGACTAAACTAGACCCTCTGAATGTGGGTGACAGTTGTGTGCCATGGGCAGTTTGTGGGGCCACTAGCAGCAGAACCAATATTTATCCCTAGTGCATGAACTGGCTCTTTGGAGCCCATTCCCTGTGGATAGATACCTTGCTCAGCCAAGATACAGGGGGAGGACTTTGATCCTGTCACATCAGGTGATTTGACAGACTTTGCTGACTCCCCATGAGAGGCCTCACTCTCTCTGAGGAGTGGATGGGGTGGGGTGGAGAGAAGGTGGGAGGAGTAGGAGGGTGGGAGGAGAGGAAACTGGGATGGTATGTAAAATAATATTGTTTTAAAAATAAATAAAATAAATAATACTGTTTCCTATGTTCAGACTTTCACATTTCTGCCACACCCTCTTCTACAATGTTCCTTGGGCCATAGAACAAGTTATGTAGCTGTCCTTTTCAGGGCTGTGTCCTCGACTATCCCTTATCCTTTGTATTTTGACAGACTAAGTTTTTGATCTGCCACTCATGCAACTTAGAAATCTTATTTTTCCTTAATTCTTATGTGGCAAAAATAAAAATCACTAATAAGGATATCTTGATTAATATTTAGTCCCTGTTATAAATTTAGGGATTTTTCAACTGACTTTATAATTTGAATTACTCTATTTTAAGTGCTTTGATTAACAAACCAAATTTCTGAGTACTGAAGTCTTATAAATCTAATAGATTATGCTAAACTCATAAACACCAGGTGACTCTTATGATACTGTAAATGTTCAACTGTGCTGTATATAAATCTAATAAAAATTCAGCTTAAAAGAACACCAAATCAATTCCTAAATTACTCATATTAATTTTAATCACAAATTTGAACTGCTATTCCAATAAACCAATCTCTATTAAGTATAAAAATCCCTTTATACATAATTTATTTTATAATAATAAATTAAAACTACTTAATTATCATAATTTTGGTAAATGTATAAAAATTATATATAAATACTAAAATACTAACAATTACTAATTTTGGATGGCTGGATTTGGTTTTATTTTCATTTTCTTATTCAAACCTTCTTTTACTTTTCTATGCATGTGTCATTCCTTAGTCAGTGAATAACATAAGGTTTTGGGGTTTTTTGTTTGTTTTTTGGCTTTTCGAGACAGGGTTTCTCTCTGTAACAGCTCAAGTTGTCCTGGAACTGGCTTTGTAGACCATGCTTGCCTGGAACTCAAAGAGATCCACTTGCCTTTACTCCCAAGTGCAAGGATTAAAGGTGTGCACCACCACCGCCCGGCAGGTTTGAAAACTATTATATGAGAACCTGTGCAGAGATCAGGTCCATGTTTGGGGTTGATGGAGTGGAAGTGAGCCCTAGATGTTTGGGTTGATGGAGTGGGCCCCAGATGTTTGGGTTGATGGAATGGACCCCAGATGTTTGAGTTGATGGAATGGGCCCCAGATGTTTGGGTTGATAGAGTAGACCTCAGATGTTTGGGTTGATGGAATGGGCCCCAGATATTTGGGTTGATGGAGTGGGCCTCAGATGTTTGGGTTGATGGAGTGGGCCTCAGATGTTTGGGTTGATGGAGTAGGCCTCAGATATTTGGGTTGATGGAGTGGGCCCCAGATGTTTGGGTTGATAGAGTAGGCCCCAGATGTTTGGATTGATAGAGTAGACCTCAGATGTTTGGGTTGATGGAGTGGGCCCCAGATGTTTGGGTTGGTGGAATAGGCCCCAGATGTTTGGGTTGATGGAGGGGGCCTCAGATGTTTGGGTTGATGGAATGGGCCCCAGATATTTGGGTTGATGGAGTAGGCCCCAGATGTTTGGGTTGATAGAGTAGACCCCAGATGTTTGGGTTGATGGAGGGGGCCGCAGATGTTTGAGCCCCTGTCCTCTTCTTGGGTCACCTGGAGCCTAGGTCTGCACCATTATTATGGCAAGCTGTCCCCTAGGGCAAAGACTTTATGAGTTCATATGTGGACACTTGTTCTGTCAGGCTCTGGAGTTTTTAATGTTTTGTTATTATTTTTAACACAGAGATGACATATATGCTGGAGGTACTCTTAACAATCTGTGCTTTCCAGGTTATCATTCAAATTCAAATAGAGGAAAGACAGATTGGAATCTGTTGTCTTGACACTCAGTAGGTAAGTTCAGTATGACTGTGTAGCAGATTGCCTGACCGGTTGCATTCTTTTATGCTGTGAATAAAATAATACCTGACAAATCCAGCTTGTTTGAGAGGACAAAGTCCATCATGGTCTGGAAGGCATGGGGTGGGAGTGGCTCTCATGTGGCAATGGAAGTGTGAGGCAGCTGGCCCATTGAATCTGCACTCAGGAAGCAGGGAGAGATGGATGCTGGTGCTCAGCTCACATTCTCCTTTTCATTCTATCTAGGACCTCAGCCGGCAATGCTGTCTACCTTCAGGTTATGTCTTCCCTCCTCAGTTAAACCTTCCTAGAGACACATTCACAGGTGTATGCAGCGGTCTCAGAGTTACACTGTCATTTTTATTCCAAGGTCAGTCAAGTTGACAATGAAGGTTTACCATCACACTGGTTGGCTGGCCAAAAGAGGAATGAATAAATACAAGACTAAATAATGAATTAGTGACTGTCCCCAAACTTCCAAATAAACAAGAAACTGAAAGAGGAATAATAATGCCATGATTGAGAGATTGACAGACATTGAGACAGCCTGGATAGATTGAAGGAATGATTGAATCAAATGATTGCTTGGGATGGAATATGTGTGAATAATTAATTGATTTGCTGAATAAATGATCCAGTAGAACAGAAGTGCTAGAATGATTGGCAGTGACTGACTAACTGTTGGCTGAGAGACTAAGTGAAAGAAAAAGTGAAAAAGAGAATAAATGACCATGTGAATAAAGGATTGACTGGCATGCTCATCCTGTGTGTGAATTAACTGACTGGCAAAATGATGACCATCTAAAACAGCAAAATGATTAAGTACTTGAAATAAACAAAAGCCTGACTGACTGAATGAATGCTGTAGGGGAGGAGTGATCCTTCCTGGTAAGGCTTTCCCTTGGGGTTGTCATGCTGTAACCTAACACTACAACTTTAGCCAGCCCCACATGGCTCTTTCTTTAGCATGTCAGATACCTTACTGGCTTAGATACCATTACTGGGACTCTTGGCATTGCCTTCCTAGATTACCTTCATTTCATTTTATTCTGTGGGAGGAGTCTGATCTTGGTTTGGGGTCTGTTCATCCTTTTTGTAATGGTTAGTGTCACCAACTTGGCAGGCTCTTGAATCACCACCGGAGCACAAACGTGTCTGTGGGAAGTTCTTTAAATTAAGTGAGACGGGAAAACCTACTGTAAACATGGGTGACTGGGGTCTTAGACTTCATAAAAATGAGAAAGCCAGCTGAGCACCAGCATTGATGTCCCTCTGCCTCCTGACTGAGAATTTATTGTTAGCAGCTGCCTCAAGCGCCTGCTGCCATGCTTTCTCCACTGTGATGGACTCTGCCTGGAGGTCTGGACAGGTTCGTCTTAGTACAAGGGCCTGATGACCCAGGCATCTCTGTCTGCAGCCGCTGGGCAGAAAAGATACACTAGTATGCACCTGAGTAGCGTCCAGGCTATATCTGCAAGGAATTCCCAAGTCTGCTTACCCGTTTATTTTTTGGCACATCTGATTCCGTCCTTATTACTCAGCCTACGTGAAGCAGATTGATCCTTGAGACAATTTCTGTTGACATCAAGTCTTCCCTGGTGCCCCTTTGAGACCCAGCATCAGGAAGCAACCTCCCACTCCCCTCCCCTGCCAGTTTGAAGTTGCCTTCGGGGACAAGGAGATTTTGTCCCAGTAGACTCCACGTCTTATTAAAGGACTTGTTAATTGGGACACTGTACAGTCATTCATCATTTTCACATCAGGCGGCAGCTCTGTTGTCTGTTTCCATTTGCTCAGGGAGCATTTCACAGGGGTGTTTATTCTTACGGGAAAGCTCAGAGGTTAGCCCTGCACTTCGGAGCGAAAACCTGCCAAAATCCACCGCAAAGAGGCTGAAAATAGATGCGGTGTTGATTCATAAACAGCCTCTCTGGGAGCTTCATTGGGGACTGGCACAGAACTTGAGCATCACCTGAATATGCCAGGCTGGGGAGGGAAGGTGGTACCCATAGGGCGATGGAGACAGCACCCGGTAACTGTGAGGAATCACACTGCCTAGTTCAAATCTAATATTCAAGAAAATGTAATTGGATGGCAGTCATCCTTGTCAGGGTCTACAGAGTGGCCTAGCGTCCCAAAAGATCCTTGCACATGTCACCCTTGTGCATGTCACCCTCGGACCCCGCAAGCGCAGCAAATGGGAGCAAACCAAGTCCTCCTTACATCTCAGGTGGTTTTTTGCTTCTCAGACTCATTGTAGACACGAGCTGCTCTATTGTAATTCCGTGGCTGTTTTGTTCACTCTGCACTCGGTCTGTTGCATAACTAGAATTCAATAAATATTTGTTGGTGAATTTGATAAATAAATAAATGTCAAATCTAATCTGTTCTTGAAGGCCTATTTCAAATTCTCATAACCTCAGAATCTCTCCGGAATCTGCTTATAAAATGGGAAAGAGGCAATCTCAAGATCCTCGGAGGTGAGTCACTTTGTTGTCACTGACCAGTTCTTTCACTAAGGAATTTTATTTTCTTGTCACTACCACTGTAATCAGCACCATCAGTGGTGAAGATACCCTAGGGCTGACTATGTGACAATTACCATGCTCCTAGTCTTTACAAAACTTTGGTATGTAAATTACCTCCAGTGGACAGATGGAGACACTGATGTCTATGGAGGTTCCAAAATAGGACTCCATCACTGTATGGAATTTACTGTTTGTTGGGTACAGTTTATACTTTAATGCCATGTAATCGTAGAATGACCAAAGTGGGTCAGTTTACTAAGGCATGGCCAGGACTCAGAGAAGGTCCTATATGTTCAGAAAGCTCTCAGTCCTAGACAGGCCATGGCAGTGCTCTCTCTACTCAATACTCGTGACAAAATGAGAGAAAGTCCTTGCTCTTCTAACACAGACGAGAATGGTTGATGCACAAGAGGAAAGGTAACTGCCTACCCCCAGGCCCTAAATGATGGAACTGGAGTCTTACCTCAGAGGTTAAGCACTACAGTGTTTTCTGTCAGGAATACATGGAGATGTGATCTCTCCTCCATTGCGTTGTTAGAGAAACAGATGCTCTTAGCTTCTAGCAGATTTGCAGAGTTCCGGCTTGTCTGTCCCTTCCCAATCAGAACTATTTCCTTCTCTTCTCTTTGCATCCAGGATTCAAAGGACCATAGCAGGCAATCTCCAACTGCTAGCCTTCCACCCCCTTCTTTTCTGCCCTTGCTGCATTGGTTAGGCTCTCCATTGCTCACATTCTGTCTCCATCTATTAGAACTTGTTTGATTAAAGCAAACAAATGAATTGAACTGCAAAATATTACGGGGCATCTTATATGTTTGTCCTTTCCTATATTTTCTCTGTCTTGGTTCCCATAACTCTTATTTATTCTGTTTCTTGGGCTTCCTTAATTCTCCTTTGCAGTTTTCTTTTTAAATGCTGCTGTTTTCCAGCATTCTTTCTTTCATCTTCTTTGCTGTCCAGATGCAGTTTCTCACTGTCACTACCATCATTTTCCAGACTTTATTGGCATTTTATATTCTTAGGTATTATCCCCTTTCTCTTGAGTTCATGACATGTGCGTGCACGCGCGCGCGCGCACACACACACACACGTGTATGCAAGACTAGTATAGGATATGTTGCAGTAACAAACAGACCCCTAATTCCAATACTTTCTAATGATGCTTATCCAACAAATGTTTGGAGGAGCTCATATAGTCTCTCTGAGACCAGAATCATGGATGCCCTGCTGGTTATGAATGAATGAATTCTGTAGTCCCTTTGGCATGGAAATAATTGAACAGGGCATGATGGGATGTCATGACTTTTGAATACTTGGGCCTTGAAGGTCTCCATATTACCTCTGCCCCAATTTAGCAAAAAATCAATCACTCATGTGATCCTTTTTAATGAAACTGCTGGTAAATATAAGGACACTTAAGACATTTAGTGAGAAACAAACATCTCTACCATTTCAAATGACTCCTGACAGCTTCACACAGTGTATAGCAAGGAAACTCACATTAAGTGGGTTTCTCAAACAAGTTAATATCATCATATGCAATGGTTTCTACCTTATAAATTCCTGCATGCCTACACTGTAAACATACCTGTCATGTACCATGCCCCTCTTGTTTTGGCAACCTGTGAAAACTAATTTCATGTCCTAGATTTTGCTTATCCTTGGCCTGTATAATTTTTTTAACCTGCTTGTTCTACTCTCCTTATATGTCTTCTTAACTTACTGGTGTCTTTTCTGGGTTTCTCTTTTAGCCCCAGAATGTTGCCCTAGTCATAGCTCTGTAGGTCACCCTTTTCAATGCTCTGGTTTTTTCCCCTAGTGTTTTAGTCAAATTCCACATTATCCTTCCTTAAAATACCTTTAATGTCTACCACCACCTCAATCCCAAGTTATCTAAAACCCAACTTCTTTTGTTTCCCCTCAAGTCTGCTTCCTGGAAAGCTTATTTCTCAAGTAAAGGAACTTCCCAGTTCAAAGCCTCAAGTTCCTTTGTCCTCATCCTTTCTCATGTTTCCAGTCAAATTGACAGAAATCGTTTTCTGTATCCAAACAGTCTATTAACTGTGGATCAAAAGCATATTTAAAGACCATGTTGTTGCACTGTGTATGTGTTGACTATTTCTCTTTTCAATATTTTCCGAATAAGACAATACAATAACTATATTCTATTATACTGAGTGTGGTAAGTAATACAGAGATTTAATGTCTATAGGAGGGTGTTCCCATTTTATGTGCAAATATTATGCCATTCATTATCTATGAAATTTAGCATCCCTGGGTGTTTATGGCTGTCCAATCAAATCATATACAGAACCCAAGTAATTTTCCCAATCTCTCTACTTACACTCTAGTATGAGCCACCAACATATTTTATGTATATTACATTAGTCTAAGAGCCTTCCGCTTATTATACCCTATTTCTCCTTTTTCTCCTTTCCATCAAATAGATCAGTACGAGAAGTACATCCACACTTAAGTCAATTTTAGCATTGCTGTGCTTAAAACCCTCCAGTGACTTAGTGTCTCGCTGTGATTGGATGAGAAAGCTCTCAGGGCATCAGGATGCCCCCTTACCAATCTAGAGAGTACACAGTTTGCTTTGTGGGGTCTCTTTTCAGAGCCTTCCTCAAAAATCTGTCCATTTTATTGAACTGATTTGTTTTCTCTTCCTTGAATGTGCTAGCGGTTCTCTGTTTCTTTGAATTTCATTTATTATTCTCATGGCTCTACAGTCCCTGACTCACGTGTGCTCAGTACTGGGTCCTACCCTTCTGGTCTTCTCCTGTGGAGATCTCTCCCCAAGACAGAGAGATAAATTCATCTCCCTGTCTCATTTTTAACCCATAGTATTGATCATACACATTATCCATTAATCCTCTTCATCCAGTTTATTGTCATGTGTCTCTTCCCGGAGAAGGTACAATATACGTGGACGGTGCTTTTGTCTACCTGTTGATGGATCCTCAGAGGCCTGTCCTGTGTCCATGGTGCACTAGATGCTCAATATGCCTTTGTGAATTGTCGTGAGGATAATAGTTAGCTCTCTTAGCCTAGCATCCATCTCTGTGTTCAATCTCTTACTTTTTGTACCTCTTCTTAGTTTTAACTCAACATTCTCAATTGGGATTTGTTCAATGTCAACCTAATTGTCATACACCCCTTTACAAGTTACAAGTTGATTGGAGAGTTGGTTGTGGTTAAAACTCATGACACACACCAAAATAATTTGAAGCCTAAACAGTTTTGTTTAATCAATCCCTTCCAACCATGTGTGTCACCCTCATGTGTGGTAATTCCTCTAGTTTGTAGGCTTGTTACTGCATTGTATCAACTCTGGATCCTAGAATATGTAAAAATATGTATTTCTTTTGTTTCATGATGTTTTTATACCCCTCTTCAAATGCATAAACAATACAGACACACACACACACGGAGAGAGGAACAAATCACTTTTTCCTCTCCTGTCTCTGTCTACTCTGTCTAATAACGTTCCACTTCTATAAAGACCATTCAGACTCCTTATCCTTCTCAGCTTCTAAGCCACTATCCTCCCGCATCTCCACCCAATACATCTGATCACTTTATGGCTCACCTCATTCCATGATAATATAATATACCAACCGGTGACTGTCTCTGTTGCCAGAGGAACTCAATCATTAGGTTCAAACACGGTCTGATAGTGCCCAGTCATTAATGACAACTATTAATGTTGCCATTAAAATATGTGACTTCTATTTAACAGCAAAACTGCTTTTCCTGTGAATCCTAACTTCTGCCCATGGCAAGTGTCCACCTTCCCAGACAACAGCCTCTTTAGATACTTGGAGTCAATGGCTGTGTGTCACCACAGCTTCTCTTCTCTAGACCAAATACTCCAGGTCCTCTGTCCATTCCTCATGTGGTAGTTCAAGTCTTTGGCAGCTTTTATGAAAATAAAATTTCTGTTATTTTAGTAAATATAAGAATCTTAGGTGTGAAACCATTAGTCTAATATATCTGAGCCTTTGTGAAATTTTCTGGATGCTTCTGTATCCTGAGAGAGACACTATCCTTCAATGGCTGTTCTGATCTTGCCTAAGGAAGGGTCTCTGCCCAGGGGTATATGCATAGTTAAAGTAACCTAAGCTTCATGAGGCTACATGACCTTCCCAGAGACAGATCTATGGCTCTTGCTTGAATTGAAGCACTTAATAGTAAACCAGAGGGAAAGACCACAAAATCAGAAAAAAAATAAAGGAGAGAAGAGGGGAGGAAGGAAGGTAAAGAGGAGAGGGGGGATGAAAAAGGAAGGAGGAAAGAAGAAAAAGAGAGGAGGAAGGGAAGGAGAAAAGGAGAGAAGGAAGTAATGAAGAATGGACAGCATGATATTTTAAGCCTTCTCAATATCATCCATAATTTTAAGATTCCTAGGGTAACTCTGAAGGTAAACATCCTTCAGCCATTACATCACTTGCTGATCTGGCTTTTGCTGAGCTAGTGTCAGGCATGGTGCTAGTCTCTAGGTCTGTTCATATAATATACCTTTTTTTTTAATAAAAAATACAGTTCCCAGTTAGGATCTCAATGTACTATAGAAAATAGGTTATCTCTCCATAAATCACCCTGCCATCTCTTCCTGATTATGACTTAAAGCAAGCATTACACTGGCTAGATAGCCAGATGCTACCATCTCAGTCATGAGCATAAGGCTAGGGGTGGGAACTCTAAGCTTCTCATTGCCTGCAGCTTTGTCTTAGCTATTATATGGCTGGCACTTGAGTAGAGAAACTGAACCCCTAATTCCCTTCCTTTTCACTAGATTACAATAGTACTGTGGTTGGAGTTTGAGAGTTTAATGATCTGCCTTTCCACACATAAGGCTAACCTGCTCCCCAGCAAAGTCTAGCCACTTTGTATATCTCAGGCACATGTAGTTAGCTAACATGTCATTTGTTTGTGGCGGTGTTCTCTCTTTTTACTCTCTCCTTTTCCTTTCTCCCCACCCCCCACCCATTCTCTTTTTCTGATTTATGCTTGCATGTATCATCCACTTTTGGTTTTTGGTTTTTTGTTTGTTTGTTTGTTTGTTTTTTTGAGATAGAGATTTTCATCAGTCTGTATATATCAAGTAGCTAGGCTGGCCGGCCAGGGATGCTCAAGAATCTGCCTGTCTTAGCTTCCCCGGTGCTGGACTTACAAGTGTACAGCCCCACTCCTGGCTTTTTTGGGGGGGTTTCTGGGGGTTGAGTTCAGGGCTTTGCATTACAGAGCAAGACCCTTTGCATACTGAGCTGCCTCTGCAGCTTGGCATCTTTATTTCCCTCTTTTTCTACCATTACATCACTGATGGCATCTTATTCATTTTCAAATCCTCAGTATCTAAGCAGTCTTTAGCACTTAGTAGGTGTCTCTTGTGCTCAGGCTGGAAAGATGTTGCTGGAAGTCCACTTCTGCCTCAGTATCTACACTTCTGTATATAACAAGGCCTTTCTAAATTCAAGTGTTTTGTTTCATTGCTTGAATACCCACACGCTGTTTTCACACCCGGAGCTCACTGTGCACCCCACCCCCCATTGGTTCAAGAAATCCTGGTGTCTCAGCAAGGTCTCCAAATCACGAAAGGTCAGCACCCTCCACTCTGTGCTGATTTGGGTCACCATTTCCTTGAGACTTCCTTCGCCTCTTCTTTGATTAAAGCCGCGTTTGCCTTGCCTCCCGCTTTTTTAGCAATTACACTAATTAAGCTAATTTTTCTTTGTTCTCTCTATACAATTTGCATAAATGGCAAATTTATATATAGTGTCCCTAATTCTCCTGTAACTGCTCGGTAATTAACAGGATGCTCAGGCTAAATATAAATAAGTGCAGAAGGAAAAACAGCCTTCTGCTAAAATACCGATAAAAGCTGGGAGAAAACGAAGGCAGAGAAGAAAACAATTCAGAGCCCGTTCCAAACTCATTATGCTTGATTGGGTCACAGTTGGAAGATGCTAGCTAAAGGTCAGCTTCTGCATGAGTGTCTCTCTGAGAGCCCTGTCCCCAGAAGCAATAGTGGGAAAGAATTTGGGCCGTTTTCTTGAAATAATAACAACACCGTACAATTTCTCCAGGTTGGGGGTTTGTGTGGTATGGACCAAGAGTGATGTATCAGCAAGAGAATTGGGGCATGAGTTCTAATTCTGGCCAGCCAGAGCATCTTGAGTTAGTAAACGTCAAAACCAAATCCCAGAGCTCTGAATACTTTATGGTGATAGTGTAGAACGTCCTGTGGCCCCATCATCTCGTTATCTCCCAGATGGGAAAAGACCCTAGTGATGGAGATATGCTTAAAAGCAGCATGGATCAAGACTGAGACTTCCTTCTACAAATATTATAAATTGGCAAGTAGCTTATATACGAGTGGGGTGATGATAATAAAAGTAAGCCATGAATCCTGTTCTTAGTTGCATCTTTGGTTCTGTGACCCTGGAAAAAGTCCTTAGTGTGTCTGAGCCCCAGTTCCTTTTTTTTCCTTTGAGCAACATGAAAGAAATGGCCCTGAACAGTGTAGTGTCCAACATGCACAAACCCATGCAATTCAGATGTTTTGCTTATCATGTCTTATAACCCGGTCTTTCCGGGTTTCGGCGAGTGGATGAAACTGGATTTCCAGCCAAAGCTTGTGAGCCCTATTTGAATCTAGAAGACATCTCTGGAATCCTTCCTTCAAATTCTGGAGATGTGGTCACAGTCATTGTAGTGATAACAGCACTGTTTCATTATGTTGTTGTTTTCAGAAGCATCTGTAGAGTCAGCTCTGGACTGTGTAAGTTTCCAAGCCTGGGGAATATGGGCATGAATGAGGCTCTGCTCTGTGTGGGGAGGTGTGGGTAAATAGACACTGTAGAAAGCTGAGTCAGAAAAATGCTGCTCTCAAGTGTTGAGGGGATCTGAGGCCCCTCCCTGTGGTCCAAAAGTCTCCAGAGAATGTGGTGCTTAAAGCCCACACAGGCAGTCTGTTTCAGTGTGGGAAGACCCCTTAGGACTTGTCTTATAATCTTTTCATCTATGCCTTTTTAAATGGGTGTTTTTGTACATACTTTATATTATATATCATATACTAGAATATGCATATAATTTATAAATAAGTAATGCACACACAGGCATGCCCAATCACGAGATCTTTATTTATAGTGGTGAGGAAAGCTGGTTACAGGAAGTCTTTGTTGGCATCCCCCAGTGGCTGCTAGCTGCTGCTTGAGCATGGCGTAGGGGAAGAATGCCGAATTTGTCAGGATTTCAGAGCTTTGATAAGACACTTATGCTCTTTGGGTCTCCTATTTGTCACTCATAGACAGAAACAAAAAAATGCTAGGAAAGTAAGCCAGAACAATGTATCAAAGCTTCTTTGTGGTAAATAAGCAGATGTTATTTTTTTCTCACTCGGTGAAAACCTGAGTATTTAGGACACTAATTTGAGTAGCAATTTACACACACACACACACACACCACTCGCATGTGTGCATGCACGCTTATGCAAAGACACATGCTTGCACATCAATGACAAGATGCCTGCAAAGTAAAATCATTTGATATTTACCTCAAAACACACTCCCTGTTGTTTCATTGTTAAAAGGTAAGGTACCTCCAGTGCATCTGACTCATTTGCTGAGTAGCAATCTTGGATGCCCACTACAGACATGGGTATCTGTATCATGTCACATGCTAACAGATGTGCTTTGGCAATGGATGATTAGGCTCCGTTCATTCTGCTCCACGTGTTTTCTCATACTGAGCCTTGTAGTTTCCATTCTTGTCCCTGTGTGGGACACACTCATCTTTAAGACCAAACAAAAAAACACAGGAAGCCATGTCAAGTAATTTCACCGAAAGCTCCACTCAGACATGGCTCAGACCTGGATTCTCATGATGTCTTAAGTGAAACCCCACATCAGTGGAGCAAGACACAAAGTAGGAAGGGGAGGGACATGGTGAACTTTAATATTCTCCACTGTTTTGTCTTTGATCTAGGGTCTCTGAAAAAAATTCTTGTGCCTCTGTTTTTCTGTTAATGTTGTCTTTAACATTTTAAGTGAGTAAAGTTGATGATTTTACTTTAGTGAATTACAAGCAGTATTTTACAGGGGCCTATAGATGGAAGTTCCTTTCTGTCCTACCTAGTCTGGCAGCTGTTCAGTCCCAAAGAAGCACACAGAGGCTTATATTAATTATAAACTATTTGGCCTATTAGCTCAGGCTTATTATTAACTAGCTCTTACAACTTAAGTTAATCCATAATCCTTGTCTATCTTTAGTCACGTGACTTGGTACCTTTTCTCAGTGAGACATTCTCATCTTGCTTCCTCTATGTTTGACTTGTGACTGCTTCTCTGCATTTCCTCTTCCCAGAATTCTCCTAGTCTGGTCACTCCACCTATATTTCCTGCCTNTATTAGCTCAGGCTTATTATTAACTAGCTCTTACAACTTAAGTTAATCCATAATCCTTGTCTATCTTTAGTCACGTGACTTGGTACCTTTTCTCAGTGAGACATTCTCATCTTGCTTCCTCTATGTTTGACTTGTGACTGCTTCTCTGCATTTCCTCTTCCCAGAATTCTCCTAGTCTGGTCACTCCACCTATATTTCCTGCCTGACTACTGGCCAATTATCATTATATTAAACCAATATGACTGACAAATCTTTACAGTATGTAAGAGCATTATCCTATAGCAGGGCCCTTAAGACTGAATACTCTGATAAGTAAGCTATTCATGAACATCATTACTTCTTCATAAGCTTTTAAACCACAAGTAAAGTCTCTCTCTCTCTCTCTCTAGCATCTGACAGTTAGAATGCACTAGGAAATAATTGATAGCACCTTGAGTTACGTTTAAGAAGCAGTGCTCTCTAGGATTTTAAAAAGAGGGAACATGACATCAGTTGGTAGGGAGGAAGAAGGGGTAAATGTGTTCAAAATACATTGTATGAAAAGAATGCATTCTCAAAAGAACTAAAAAAGAAGTAATATTGAGAGAACTTGTAGGTTTACAGATCCCTCATTAAGTAGGTACCAGAGCCAACTAGATGGAATCAGGGTTGGAAACAGAGCTGAACACAAGAAAGGCGTTCTGGGCATCCTGTGGGATGCTGGGAGAATGATGCCAAATCTTCAGTGGCCTGTGGATTGTCAATGAAAAATGGCTCTAGAAACATCTTTTTGTGGGGGAGGGTTAAGGAATATCAAGGGAGAGCCCTAAATTTTAGCCAAGAGGCTTCTCCAGTGTGATGTCACCAACAATTAAGAACCAAGGCTGACAGAGAAACTCCCTGTAAATATCCTTTCCTCTGCTTGGTAAACCTGAGATAATAAGAGGGGTGAATCATGCCAGATCAGGTGATTAAGACCAGGCTCCAGTCCTGGGATGAAGAACAGGACAAGCATTGTACATGATTATGGATTTTTATTGTCATCCCAATTGGATAAGTAACTCCCTAGGGCATTAGTGAGGCAAGACTTTGAGTGAGTTCTGGGGATGTTTCCAAAGAGGATTAGCTGAGAAGGAAGACCTGCACTGAATGTGAATTGTATTATCCCTTGGGCTGGGATCCCAGACTGGACCAAAGGGAAAAGGGGAAAAGCAGTGTCCGCAAACCTCTCTCTACTTCCTGATCTTCCCAGGTACAAGAAGCTCACAGGAGGTACAAGCCATCCCTGACACTGTGTCTTCCCTCCCACAATGAACTATGTCCCCACAAATCATGAGCCACACAGATTCTTTCTCCCATGGGCCCCTTCTTGTCAGAGTCATATGAAAAGTAACTAATGCCAATAGGCATTTCAGGGAAATAAAGACCCTACTTCGAAATACACCTACTTCCAGGGAAGCAGGGGAACAGTAGAGTAGCCTGGGCCTGGGTAAATATGGGAGGTATCACATTTCTTAAGTCAAAAGATCCAAGGAGAAGACACTAGTTCCTAGAGAAAGAAAGCAGTGTGGAAAGAGCAACCTGAAGGCAAGATGGCTGGATATAGAGGGACACGTGGCAGTCCCATGGCAGAGAAAAGAACCAAGGAGGTGAATTTCTCCATGTCTCTCTTTCAAACATCTTCTGCTCTCCACATGGTCCTTTCAGCTGAGCCCATGGAAAGCCAGCCAGAAAGACTACTAGTAACCCTTAATACAACCCACATAGAAGAACATGTCAGAGGGACATGTGAGGAGTATGTGTAGGCAGCCTTACTTGGAATTTTCTCACCCCACTTCGCGAGTCCACCTGAACTGTAAAGGAGCCTTTCTCCATCTATTTCTTGGTTGCAGAACATTTTCTGGCCACATATGAACTATCCATCTGGGTATTATGTAGAGTAACCCAAAATGTAGAACATGTAATGCTTTCAAGCTCAACCACCAAACCCAAGGGTATATACCAAAGTACACCATGTCCCTGCATTTCATCTGGAGAGGTTTGCATGGGTCCATACATGCTTGTTGCCCTCTCCCACATCATATCTCCTGTTTCTCATATATACTTCCTAAGGTAATCTGAGCAATGAGCTACCTTCTTCCCAGACACAGTCCCAAGATTTCTTTGTGAGAAATAGAGACCGAGGTGCATGAAAAATGATCCTGATGGACAAACAAAACTACAGAGCTCAGTGCTTAGGGAGGAAGGGGTGTTGAAGCCTAGGGGAAAACAACCTGTTGTACAAATATCATCATGAAAACAAGCCATAAGTGCTGTGGGGACGCAGAAGAAGGGGCATCCGGCTTGGGATGCTGGGTGTGTTGATGGAAGGCTTCTGGAGAAGTATGACTTCTGCTTTATATCTTCCTTCAGAAGGAGGCAGGCTTTCTCCAAACTGAAAATTCACAGAACCCGAAGGTGAGAACTCTGTCCCCTCTTCCTCTCTGCAGGAGAGGGGCTGATTGGAAGCTTGCTCACCATCGTTCACTCTTCCTGCTGTTTTGAAAGGTTCTGATATGAGGGGAAATATTCTCTCTGGGGAGCCCTTGCCCTTTCATGATTTGCCAAACACCTCCTCAGCAAGGTACCCAAAGCACACGCAGCTGATTGAAATTCAAAAAGAAAGCAAATCTAAATGAAGGGTCGAAGTGAAAAGACTGTGTTTATTGTTGCTCTCTGGCATCCCTGGCAATCTTCACCAGAGGAATTTCCACACCGTGCTGACGGCCTGCCAGGCTGACTGGGGAAAGGCTTCTCACAGGAGCAGCAGGCACATCTGTTTAAAGGAGAAAATGTCCGTGGTGGTGAATTGAAGTTGTTTGATGCACTTCGGGGAGACTACCCTAAATAGTCTTGGATGCATACCTCTTAATAACCTTCGTTCTACCCGAGTGTGGCCCACGTGATTTTTAAAATCAAAGAAGTCAAAAAATGGAGGTTGGAACTGCAGCCCAGCCCTTCATTTATATGTGAAAGTGAGGTCAGAGTAAAGGAATGAACAGCGTATGGTCACAAGGGTGTGTGAGTAACAGACAGAATCCAGTATCCACACCTATCCCATTGTGGAAGCAGCAGGATGGTAGCTACAGCCTCAAGAACTCCAGTGTCTTCAAGTGTGGAGAATCCATCATCCAGTTTTGAAAAAATTAAATTCGGCATGCATTTCCTGAGCACTAATCATGACCCTGACTCTTTATTACACTTTGGATAGCAAAAGGTGAAGAAACAATGACACAAACAAAAGGAAACCCAAACTGACCTGCCCTCAGAACACCACAGTATGCGCAGAGATGGCAGCTTTAAAGTTAGCAATTTTATCCATCCTGGAAATCCAGGATGCCTATGGACATGTCAGTACACACTGAACAGGAAACACATGAGAGCTCCACATCCCCCATCTCCACAGCGGGTTGAAGAGTGTTCTACAGAATTTCATACCCACCCAGAACCCCAGATCATGATCTTACCTGGAACTGGAGTCTTGGTAAAAATAATTGGTTAAAATGACATCATATTGGTCTTTAAATGAATAGCAAACGTCATAAGAAAGTTATGTGAATGCACTGACAAGAGAAGGCTATATAAAAAGAGAGGCAAGTGTTGGAATATCAGAACTAGAGGGAACAGCAAGAGGTGTAGGCAGTTCCTCAAAATCAAGAGACAAGAGTGTGCTAGATCTGGCCCTGTGGACTTTAGAGGAAGAACAGTTCTATCCATGCCTTAATTTTTCACTCCAAAATGGTGTCAGACTATATTTCTTTTGTTTTAAACCATGTAGTTTGTGGCATCTTGTTACATCCCTCCAAGAAGGTTAAGGCAGTCTTCAAGTTAAAAGGCTTTAGTTTCTTCCTACCCAGTATAGGGAGCTGTTGAAGAGCAGATTGCCTTTAATGTAAGGCTGATTCATATTTCTATGTCAGTCACCTTCACTTTTTCCAACATTTGAGCTGACCTCAAAGTATCTGTGTCGTGAAACTACTGTACAAAATGATCAAGCTTCTATTCATGCAGAAGACAGACCAGGAAAATTACTAAGGGAAGCTTCTAGACAAGGTGATGTGGAATTCCCCTCTGTATGCTATGGATATGTTTTATTGCCATTGGTTAATAAAGAAGTTCCTTTGGTCTATAGCAGGGCAGAATATAGCCAGGCTGGAAGAGATATAAAGAGAGAGTAGGCAGAGTC
>LOJH01007345.1:0-17194 GCA_001685095.1 Ellobius talpinus
GGAGCCACCGACTCGGACGTGGACGCCTTTTTCCGGACAGGTAAGGTCAGGCAGGGTTCCGGGGCGGGGGGTGAGGACGGCCGCCTTGGACGCGGCATCTCGGACAAGTTTGGGGACGGCAGGCTGCCGCCGGGGCGTGCGAGTCGAGGGCGGCCCCCCGCGGTCGTCGGGGCTGGAGTTGTGGAGATTCACGTTGTTCTGGCGGTGCTGGCTGCGTTTTGGGGAGGGCGTGGGGACTGGGCGCCCCTCGGCGTTCACCCCAGTTGCGGGGGTCTGTGTTGGGGAGGCGGGAGGCGGTCCCCTTGGGCCGCCTTCTCTGGGCGATGTCGGATCACTTTGCAGCGCGCCGCATCCAGCTCCCGGTGTCCCGACCCCTCCCTCTGCTCCCCACTCCCACGGTGCCTGTCTGCGGGGCTCCTGGGTCTCCCGAGGTTGGTGCCTCTTCTTCCCTCCAGGGCTCGGGGCCCTGATGTGCATAGAGGGGCAGCAGGGGTCGCGAGGCGCTCAGGCAGCAGCCTGACAGGCAGGCAGGAGCCAGGCGACGGGAGATCGTGCCGGGTGCGTGTGGGGAAGCAGCGTCTGGGACTTTTGACCGGCTGGGAGGACCATGGGCACCTCGGACCTGCTCCTTGGTCATTTCTCCAGCTCGGGGAACCGATGAGTTTTTACCTAAGAATCGCTTATTTCTGGAAGTGTGAGTTAGCTAGCATCCCTCTCAATACACACCCACCAAATATTTGCTTGCCTGTGGTGCGGGGAGCATGAGTTGGCTTTCCAGCGCTTTGCGCCTCTCTGCACTTCGCATGCAGCAGGTCTGTAGCTGTTCTTGTTCGCTGGCTCCACCGTCCCTTCATCTGAACAGACACCGATCACCCTCATCTCCTACCACCTGTAGCCCTGTTTCAAACATCTCATCACCAAGGAGTCCCCATCTCTCCTGTACCTGTAGCTTCCTCCAGCTCTGGCTCCATTGTGCAGTTCCCTAGCTCCCCCACACGTCTGCAACCATTTTGTCTGGAATCTTTGTCCCAAGGACTTCTGATAAGTTATGGATGCCCCACACATCTGCCCTCCCTTTGGGAAAGTTGGATCAGAGGACACAAACTGGTGGGGGTCAGGGGTCAGGTTAGCTCTGGAGGCTTCACGTCCATTTGTTTCCTAACACTGTTGCTTTACTCTGGAGGTCCACTCTAAGGAAGGGAGTGGGGCCCTTTTGTGGGGAAACTTGTGGCTTTGGAAGTCAAGACTTAATTGGCCCATATGGTCATCTCTAATTGGTCTGGAGAGGAAAGAGGTGGAGGACAGAGTTGATGCTAGGGTCTGGGGAAGGGGAAGTGGCTCCTGTCATCTTTTCCTGCTTCCAGGGTTCAGCCTGCCCTCTTCCCTCTCCTCTCCCATCCCGGGAGTCAGCATTTTCCCCTTTCCATCCTCCCTGCCCCTCCTTTTTCTCCTGCTCACCTCTCCTCTCTTAGAAACCTAATCAGGGGTTCTAAAGAGGTGCCTGACCGGAGTGTGTAACCCTGAATCTAGGGAAAGAGGCTCTGGGAGCTCAATGCCATCCAGACACTCACAAGGTCTACAGACCCCACTTGCATCCCAGCCTGGTCAAGCAGCTGTATTTTTTTTTTTTACCTCTGGGGAAAAAGCACTGTGGTATGAATTCACAATCTTCCTCTCCTCTCCTCTTCTGTCTACTTTTCCTTTTGATGGGCATTCTTTTTGTAGCTTCCAATTCTAGAGACTTATGAATATATTACTTTCCCCAGGGCCTTTCAAAAACAAATCTTAGCTTACATTGTCCAGGCTGGTTTCAAGTCACAGGGTAAGAAGTGAGCTGGGGTCAGTTTCCTACTGGGGTAATGTCCTTCCACAGGATAGTCTTACTTGCTTCAAGGAGGAGGTGGTGGTGGTGAGGGACGCTAGACATCATATGCACTTAGAGTCAGAGACAGTTTAAATCCTTTATACATAAACTTGCAAATGATGGATGGCCTGTGACAAGCTGCTAAAGGGGTAAGTCTAGAGTAGTGCCTTCCTGCCTCATGGCCCTCTGTGCTCTGCCCCTTGACCTTCGCCCTCCTCGCCGTCTATCCCAGAGGCCCTTGTTGGGGATTCTTAAGCCTGGACAGATTATGTGTCTGAGCCTTCTCCTTTTTGATTCATGCCTTCTGTGGGGAACATAGCTCTGTACCTGGCTGGCTTGCTGAATTATAAATTTATTCAACAGGGCAACCAAGAAACCATCAAACAGATTGTTCAAAGTTTCCAGCACCAGGATTACCCCCTTCTTTCTGGTAGAAAAATTTGCATGTACAAAGACCAGACTGGCAATTACTTTGTCAAAACTCTGGCATGCTATGTCTCTAATTAGGCATGATTTAAATAATTCAGTCATTTTACTTGTTTAGCGTACCTGCTTTCTGATTATTTGGATGTTTTTGTTCTCATGACCAACTGATTAAATGAGATTCTCCAGTCTTACTTTTTCACAATTACAAGGCTGTAGAACCCGCTCTATTCCTACACACTATCCTATAGAATAGTATAGATTAACAAAGTCCTGATTGTCTTCCTAAGAGTTCTGTTTCAAGCCTGAGAAGGTATGTTGCTGGCTTTTAATTTTATTTTAATTTAAAATTTTTACTGATCATAGTTGTAAGGTAGCAAAGGGAGATAGGAAAACTCAGGACTGGGGTAATAAAACATTGACCCACAAGGACTTTTTAACACCTACTAGGAGTCTTCTGCTGTTCAGGGTGCTGTGGGACACAGGAGAAGTACTCAAAGTGATTACTGTCCTCAAGAACTTACAGATTGCTAACTAATTGATTGCTAAAGATTAGGACATTGTAAGTTAGAGGGTTACCAGAACTAGAGAAGGCGGAGCCTAGGGTGGTCTTTGAAAGGGCACCAAGGAGATTGACAAAGGTAAAAAGGCTGGAGCTTTGGGGAGCCTGGACTGACTGAGGGGAGACGGTGAGTTAATAAGGACAGGAACAGGGTTGACTAAATATAATAGAAACAACCAAGGGCATCTGAAACCTTCTGAAGAGGAGTTTGGACTTGATTCAAAGGAACTAGGGAGTCATTGCTGATGAGCAAGGATGCATCATAAAGAAAGTAGTGTTTGGAAAGATTAATCTCTGGGAAATTTTGTTAATGAAGTGAAAAAAATAAAGGTAGGATCTAGGGAGATGCAGAGGTCATCCACGGCTGAGGTAGAGGCTGGGAAGCTTGCCCCGTCTCGATGGCAAGAAGGATGGGGAGCCAGAGCTAATTCTGAGAGGCTTGAGGTAGAGGTGAAAGTGCCGATATTTACTGACACCCAAGGATGGACAGTGTCCCAGCATCTCTGTGTGTCTATATATGAGGAACTGGATGTGCACATCTAAGTGGACTCACTTTGGAGTTGGCTATGTGGACTCTAGGCATGGGCAGGAGTGGTCGTGCTGATTCATTCGGAAGGCTTGGTGTACTTGAAGCTTCTAGGTGGAGATGGTGGAGGAAGAGGGGCAAGGAGGTCTTTATTTGGAAACAGCAGAAAGGAGTCTGGATCCTGGAGATGCCAGAGAGTCCATGCGAGCTCTGATGTGATGATGGGGCAGACCGGCTGAGTAGGAGGAATAGAAAAATGAAACACTGGAAGCTTTGGGGGGCACAGGATCAGAAGGGGCACTCGGTGTGGGCATTTTGGGTGACGAGGAGGACATAGTCACTTGGAGTTTATCAGCAAGAGACAGGGTGGAACCCTAGTGTCAGGAAAGGAGTTTTGGGTTTGTGTCATGGGTGGTTTGGGGTGATGGAGAGCGAGCCATGGAGAGGAAAACCAGAAGATGCCAGGATGGCTGCGTGGGATCCCAGAGACGAGACAGAAGGGTAGGCTCCATAACAGCTCAGAGCTAAGCTTTGGGGAGCAAAAGAGAAACCTCTTTCTTTAAAATGCAAAGGCAAAAGGCTCAGAATAGTGAGACGACGTTGCTGTGAGGTATGTCCCACGTTCAACTTCCTGTTGAGCTTTGGCTTCTGCATCCAGACATTTCAACTGGAAAGATACTGTTAATGGGGCTTTGGCCAAGCTTGGCTCAGCTCTGTTTCCAAACTCCCCAGACCACCTTCTCCTCTTCACTTCCTCATTCTGTAAGTGGCATCTTTTCTTTCCCAGTCATGTTGAAAGCCTTGGCATTAATTCGGGGGAATTTCTCTAGGCTGACAAGCCTTACTGCGTAGTCCTCCATAGTTAGCCTGTTGCCTCAGGGCAGTCCTCCATGGACTTCTTCCAAAGACCCCTCTCATCCTTCAGAATCTGTCCCCTCTCTACACTGTCCCTGAGGCTTATAGCACTTCCAGAAACACTCTTTTCATCATGTTACTCTCTGATTTATGAAACCTGCAGTAATGCCCTGGTACCTGTGGGTCAAGTCCATACTTAGCTGCTCAGTTCTAGCCAGCTTCCCATCCCCATGCCTTAGAGTATCCTGGACCTTATTGATTCATCTCCTTCCTACTCCACAGCCTCCAAATCCAAGACATTATGTGTTCTAGCTTTTTCAAGAGAGTTTACAGTTTACAGCAACCTCTGGAAAGCCCCCAGTGTCTTCTCACTGTACCAGTGGTATTGCATTACTGTTTAGCCTTTCCTATATGTAGGGCCTATTTCCCCATCAAAATTATGTATTTTTGGAGGTAAGTATAAAGTCTTTAAAATATTTTACAATTCCTCAAAGATCTCATTTCCTTTAGAGATATAACAAACATGGTCCAAATGTAAGCACTGTTGAATCAAGGTGATGACATGTCCCTACTCAGTGCATCATTCCTTAACTTAGAGAACAGCTCCATCCTGCCTGTATAAGAAAACAAGCCCCTGTCAGTCCAAACCATAGAAAATGAAGACTTTGAAATAACAACATACTCTGTGTGCAGATCTTTGAGTAAATATCAACACATAGTCTGTACATTGCCAGGTACTTGAAAAGGGAGAAATCTTCTTACTTCTTTTTGCAACCAAGGAAAGCATTTCCTTTGACGTTTCTCTTGACATTTCACAAGGCAAACACGATGCCCAGTGGCTTAGTTGGGGTTACTGTGGCGGTGCTAGAACACCGTGACCAAAAGCAGCTTGGGGAGGAAAGGGTTTATTTCAGCTTGGCATCCCTGTCACAGTCCATGACTGAGGGAACAGTCAGGACAGGAGCTCACATAAGGCTGGAATTTGGAGGGAGAGCTGCTGCAAAGGCCACGGAAGAGTGCTGACTGGTTTGCTCCTCCTTGCTTACTCAGTCTGTTTGCTTACACACCCCGGGGACTACCTTCTCAGAGCTGGCACTGCCTGCCCAGAAGTGGTACCACCCATAGTGGGCTGGGCCCTCCCACATCAGTCATCAGGCAAGAAAATCCTCTCCAGACTTGCCTACAGTCCAGTCCTTTGGAGGTATTGTCTCAATACCAATGGAAGTATATAGAACCATTAAAGGGAAGATGCTAGAGCAGGAAGGGGAATGGATGCAAATATAAATATCCTCCCTCTGGAGCACGTGGACTTAATGGGCTGAAAGGGGAGAGAAAGCTTATGAAGGAAGGTCATGCGTGAGAGCAGGAAGGCCATACTCTTTTCTGCTCCCTACTTATCTGGATGACTTGTATGTGTGACTTTGACATCTATGGGAAAGGAATAATAATCTCATCAACCCCCAGTCCCTTACAGAATTGTTGAGGGATTCAAATAAGATACAGTAAAAGGTCTTTATAAGTTGTACAATGCTATCTAAATATCTGTAGATAGTTATTTCAAATGGAGCATTCTGCTTCTCTAATTGCCTCTTCCGACATGTAGTGCCTTGTTTAATCTCCCCTCCGCAGGACCGTTTGGCCTGGGAGGAGAGATGATCCTGATCATTCTTCCCCTCCAAGGGGACTGTGAGCCATCCTATTACACAGGTCCGGGCACTTTCTGTTAACTCTTTCACAAAGAGGTGAGTGTGCTAGCTCCCTTCCCAGGCCCTGAGCCACATGGCAGGAGCCTGGTGGAAACAGGCTGGCTTGCTTCTGCTGAGCATCAGGTGGGTGCAGAGAATTGGTCCCTTCCTCTTCCTTCTCTGTTTGTAGTGAAGACTCTTCCTGCTGCTCCTTTGTGTGGACGACTAGCAGTAAAATAACTAGGGAATGACTGACAGCCATAGAGTTGTTGGATCAATAGAGCTGCTTGAGATCGTGTCTGCTGAGGAGCGAGGGAACAGAATGTATCTGCTGGGAGGACAGAGGCATTCATTCAGGGACGGAAAGAAGAAACCTGGAGCATTAGCTTTGTCTCCTCTCCTTCCGCCCCCATAGCATCATTAGAAGTGAGCCAGGCACTTGCTAGGGAACACGGATACCAGGAATAAACAAGCAAAGGAGTGAAAAGTGATGGATGATCGGTACAGTTATGGGAGTGGTTATGTCTTCGTAGAATCTAGTGTTGCATTCCTGGGCTGAACAGTAGTAGGAGACATGAGCATTCATGCTCAATTGGCAACAGTCATAGTCCAGTCTATGTGACCCAAAGGATGAAGGCAGAGGATGATTGGGAGTTGAGACTCAGAAAGGTGGGGACCACATTGTTTGTTTTAATTCATGAATTAAAACATGACTGAATGTTTTAATTCATGAATTAAAGTGTGAATGCTTAGAATGGAATGTCAATGAGTTGGATCTTTCTGCAATCGTTTGGGAAGTTTGTGGGTTTCTCTGAACATGGACAGAGGTGTGATGAGGAACATGAATTTGAGAGCCCTGTGGAGTTTCTCTTGGGATGGAGAAAGAGGCTGCTGGCGGGGAAAGATAGATTACTGTGATATCATAGGAGGGTCTGGACTTGAGACACTCAGGTAGATATGGAAAAGAGGTGACTTTGTGGAGGTTGAGCCTACAGGACCCGACAAGTTGGTTGTAGAGGTGTCAAGAAGGTTCAAGAAGGTTGGAACGGAAGCTTAGAGTCTCGGTGACAGGGAGGATAGAGTTATGCTTGGTGAAAACCAGGAGTTGGAAAGAGGGGACCAGGAGGAGAGGGAGGATTTGGAGAAATTGCTCGGGACATGTTGCATTTCAGGTGTCAGTGCAGAGCTAAGAGAAGTGTTGATTCAGTAGGCGAGCATCAAAGGGAGTCTGGAGCCTTGGAGGGAGGCCAGAGTCGGAAATACAGATTTGGGAGATATCTGAAAGAAGTTGTGGCTGGAGCTATCAGGATAGATGAGATAATAAATGAAAAGCTAACACAGACTGAAGGGCAGAAGGCCAAGGACAGAACTGCAGATTAACGTGAGGGGCTGGAGGAGAACCAAAGTGGCTGATCTGCGGGACTTCATGTCGCCCGTGAGGCGCCCTCCACCATGGGGCTGGTTCTGCAGTCAGGGAGACCATTGGTAACTTGCGAAGTAAGTTTCAAACCTGTCTGGGGAGGTGGAATTGAGATTGCAGAGGGGAGTGGAGTGAGTGGATGGGAGGAAGTAGTGGGAGTGCATGTAGATGACTCTTCGGGAAGGTTTGGCTGCGAAGGGAAGATTAAAAATAGTGAGGGAGTTGGAGATGGGGAGCAGACTTGAGGGTAGGCTTGTTTTAGGGAGGGAAGCAATGTGAATACCTGAGGTGAGGAAGAGGGAGAAGGCGCACCGGAGGTCGGAAAAGAGAAGAACAGTTGATGGAGAAAGATCCTGGATGAGCCTGGATACGTGTTTTGTGCCGCGGGCACCAACTTAGGGTCTCAGGGGTTCTGGACAAGCATTCTCTACCACTCAGCTAAATTCCCAGCCTCAGCCTGAAGGGGTGGATCTCAGGATCAGCTGAGGGGTCGCCTTGGTCCATAGGAGGATGCTTTTATAGGGACCAGAGGGAAGGCAGACCTCAGGAAAGACAATGGTGATCCAGGACCCAAGCACCCAAGGTGCCTGGTTGATAAAGAATCACTCTCTTGCAGGGGTCAGGGATGTGTACTCTCTGAGGTGGGTGGTCTGGACGATGTGATCCTCTGAGGCCTTTGTGCAGAACAGCTGGGATGCAAAATTAGCACCCCTGAAGTGGATCAGCCCCAGGCTAGTGGGCTCTGCAGAATCACCTTCTATGGAGAGTGAGCCAGCGAGGCAAGTGGTGGATTGGAAGGAGTGAGAGAGTAGAGTGGGAGTTGACTCAGGCTAGACCTCTGGGCAACCTCCTGTAGAGGGGTCCGGCCCTGGCCACCAGGATATGGCACCAATCAGAGCTGGTGTCTGCTCATGATGTTCCAGTTCCCTGAAGGCCTAGGCTACCTAGAAGGAAGCAGAAGGAGAGCAGGGATCCCAGAAGTGGAAGATGTCACACCCTTGTTGTCCCCAAAGCGCTCCCTTTAACTCTGTTTGTGGGTATATAGAGCATGTGACAGTTATATTCATGTTATAAGTAGTCACATATAGCTCATGTTGCTAACAATATAATAAGGTTATATGTATGACTAGTGTGACTATATTACATATATAACATTGTTTACCGATGGTTAGATGGATCCCTTCATATTCCAAATTATGAAAATTGTGACATTTAGTAGGTCCCTCTTTCCTCTCTCCTTCCCTCCCCTCCCCTTCTCCTTTTCTCTTTCTTTTCCCCCTTTCTTCCTGTTCTCCTCCCCCCCTTTCCTTTACTGTGTAGAGGTAAGTAGGGTTCTTATTTTTAAATTTGGTATTGCGTTTGTTTCAGGCACAACACACAGGGACAAGGGGTGTGGTTAAAACCTCCACTTTTTACACTCTTACCCCACAGCTCAGGGACAGTGAGAATCATGGGGAGGGGGTAGCAGGCACACAGTGTTGAGTTGGCAGCTGGACAGTGAGCCTAGAGGGGTCTTGGAGGCTGACAGATGGTTAATTGGAAGTGACAAAAGGGGCTGAGAGGGAGGGGTCTGGAGCTCCTGTGGGATTTCCATCTCTGTCTACTTACTGTTCTGGGAAGGAGGGTGTGGGCAAGCAGGAGCTGCTCAGCAACAGTTGGAGCAGGAGACTGGCAGGACTCCCTGTTGGGATGTGGCTATTGGAGATGCTCCGATGGAATAATGCCACAGCTTTAGATGAGAGGGGAGGTACACGATTCCCTTCCTCTTCTCAATACCCCAGTGCACTAGCACAAGGCATGCTCAGATACTGCGGTCCAAGGAGATGCCCAGCTAAGTATTGGATCATCATGGTTTCTAGGATGATGGTGCGCCGTGTGGTGACAGTGCTGGGGATTGGCAACCTCATCCGGATGTGTGTGGAGAGAGTTCATTAAACATGGGGTCACCTGAGTTTAAATGGATGAAAAGGTGGTAGAAATGAGCACAGTGACTATAGACAGCCATTCAGGGAGTTTGGTGCGGAGAGCACAGAGAACAGTTTTTTGGGAGCACTTGGTAGTTATATATATATATACACACACACATATAGTTAAAAGTGTGTGAAATTTTAGACTTACATGTGTGATTTTATGTACACATAAACTTTATTAAAATATTTTAATGGGTTATCAGGTCTACGGAGGTAGTCTCTCTCTTTCTCGAAAGTAGAAACCCTTTGACTACTTGAAAAGGACACAGGAGGAGATAATGGTAGAGCCTGAATGTGTTAAAAAGGTGGAAGAACGCCTAGGAGGAGGTTATCAGGATGGGCGTCAGATTCCAAAAGATCCAGAAAAGGATGAGATTCCTGGGCAAATGGCTAACTCTAGAAGGGCTGGTGACTACTTCTGTGGATCTGTGGAAGCCTAGGTGCTTTCCTGTCCAGAGGCTAGAGCTGTTATTAAGCTGACTTGAGCTGTCTTGCACCATGTGAGAACCAAGATCAAGCACCGAGATGCAGCGCGCAATGCCTGTCTGCGCTCTATGCACTACCATACAGTTCGCGGTTTTGGGCAAGGGGCTGAGGTTGAAACATACAAAGACACACAGAGACACGGACCTCTAGTCACTGGTAAGAAGCCCTTTATTCAATAGCACCATGGAGGCTTATATACCCAACAGTCAGGTGGGCCAACAGGTGAAAGAAAACCTTATCCTCTGATCAAAGCCAAGGCAACATGTGCTCGTGAAGCAGAGCTGGTAAACAACTTTGACACAACTTTCATTAACTCAAATTAGAAGGAAAGTAAAGATTTCTAGCAGGGAAGAGCAGCTGGAGGCCAGGACTCCAAATGGTCCCAANATAGCACCATGGAGGCTTATATACCCAACAGTCAGGTGGGCCAACAGGTGAAAGAAAACCTTATCCTCTGATCAAAGCCAAGGCAACATGTGCTCGTGAAGCAGAGCTGGTAAACAACTTTGACACAACTTTCATTAACTCAAATTAGAAGGAAAGTAAAGATTTCTAGCAGGGAAGAGCAGCTGGAGGCCAGGACTCCAAATGGTCCCAACACCAAGAGATGCTGGGACTTGGGAAGAGAGGAGCTGGACATATTCTCTGGAGAAGGAATGAGAATTCCATAGACAGATGATCTCGCCAGTGAGGTCAGAGTGGGCCAGGATGCCAGGGTTCTGCATGCTGATCCATTCTGTGGGTTCTGGTTGGGAATAAAAATAGGAATTCCTGTGTCTCTGGCTGATGTCTTAGACAAGAAGTCTGGTATGGGAATAAGGTACTTAGGAGACTTGTTTGGTCACCAGCATCACCACAAATCCTTATAGAAACTGATAGCCCCAAGACCTTCTGGAGGCCTTAGCTTGGAAAATGTTCGTGTCTGTATTCAGCAGCTGTACTGTATATATACATTTTGCTTTGGGCTTTTTTGTATTTTCAGCACCCAGTTGAGTGTCTTACAGATAATAGTTGCTTAACTATTATTTGTTGGTTTGATTTTTCTTTCTTTTCTTTTCTTTTTAAAGCTAATTATTGGTGTATATGCCATTTGGGAGTTACTCAATGCTGTGTGAAGGAAATAAAAATCATTTTTGTGGACAGGCAGTTCTACCTTAAACAAAAAGACTTGTAAAGTCAACACTGGAATGTAGCTATTTGTTGAGTCTGAATTAGTCAGAGGGGATCCTTTGTAACACTTGATTATAAATATCCACATATTTCATAAGCACTGGAAAAGTAAATAGAGCTGCTAAATATGGAAGCTCACAGTTCTTTTCCTTGAATAGTTTATGGTCTTGAATTAGGGGGAAAATGGCCAGAGATCAACTAGAAAGGGAATTTCATGGATGCATTAATTCACGTAATATGTTTTTTACTGTCATTAAGTTAAACAAGTTTAAATAATATGAAAAACGTTCATTTAGAAAGATCAATTTTAAGGTATGTTTATAGAACACTTATGTTTTCGTCTCTCAGGGCTGTTTGCAGTATTACTGTTTCTATACTGCTGTTTACTGTAGAGCATTTAGACAATACAGTGAAACCTAGAAGATGCAAAAGCTACTCTAATCCCAACTGCCCAGAGAACCCTTGTTTGCTAACTTGAGATATTTCCATTTGTTCTTTAGGTTCATCATTTGCTTTTGATTTTTTTTACTTAAGATGGAAATAAATTGTGGAATGGCAGTTAGACTTTTTGTGAACAAAGTCATTTTTCTACTTAATTTAATTGTAAAACATACTAGTACACATATTTCATTGTACAAAGTAAGACAACCTTAGGCCAAATAATCTTTATATGAAGGTAGGAACACAAAAGACTCCTCAATTGTGTGAAAGGGAAAGACATTGATAGTTATTGTAATAAAAAGATTTAATAGAACAAATATCCAGAGCATATAATCTCTTCCCCCATAATGCTTTGATGAAGCTAATGGATAGATGTGTTTACATAAATGCATGGCTCTCTTTTATATAACAAAAAAGCATCAGGCTATGTCTGATGTTTTGCAAATTGTTCTTATAACTTGATAGTCACAGACAGTTTTCCATGTCAGTACATCCATTTCTGCTTTATTTGTTTGAAGAGCTATATTATATTATCTTGTGCGCTATATTGTGTTTACCATTCTCATCCTAAGGATAGACATTTATAACCCAGATTTTCCATGGACTAGTGGTTTTTTTTTTCTTTTCTGGGACACTATTTAGTTCAAGCCATACAAAGAAGATCCTTTTTTTTTTTGATCCTTTTCAAAGGTGACTAGGACTACTGTGGGTTCTGGATATTTCTTCTGCTTTTATCCTCAGGAGAGAGGGGAACAACCTGTCCTTGTTGTCCCAAGATAACTTCCTGTGGTATGTTTAAGGATGCTTTGCTAGTGACAGTTAGTGGACTGGAGGCAACTCCCCCTGGCCTCTTTTACTGTGTGCATTAAGTAAATTAAGAGCTAGGTTCTCAGTCAAAATTAGCCCCCCTAGGCTACATGTGTTATGTGGGCTTCAGTGCATGTTAACTCTGCAACTCTGCTGCTGCAGGCATTGGAGTGTATATGTAAGTGTAGTTGTCTACTCTTGGCTAAGATCATGCAGGAATGTGATTCAGGAGACCCTGATCCCTCCTCCCTACCACGAAACATCTTGGTGAGTTGGCCAAGCCAGTTCATAGTCCTGTCTTTACAGATGGGACCTCTCTTTCCTCATTTGAAGAAAGAGGTCAGCACACTTTCCTGCCATACCTCATAGGAAGANCATGAGATAAAGTGAGGTGGTCGAAGAAAAATACTTTGGAAAAATAAAATCGCTGACTCCATGAGAAGGGGTTTTGTCAGCTCCTCTCTGGGGTCTTCTTTGGTTTTGAGTGTGGGCTGAAAGCTGAGCTAGGGGGCTTAGATAAAAGTGACAGCTTGTTCTACACTCAAGGACTGCATCTTTTCATGTCTGATAGGAAATTGGCAGCAGGAAGATGGAATGAAACGCTTCATGATATGTTGTTTGCTTTCGCAAGACATGCTCATAGGAAGGAATATCTGGTCTGCCTGTCGAGAGCGGCCTAGGGTTTTCTTCTGCTGGGCAGCAATGTGACTTAGTTACACACTTCTTATTACCCAGATATGCAAAGAAAATGTAGCTCTTAATATTTCCTAAATTGGAGCTAATTCATATGTTTGTGCTCAATTTTTGTTTGCTTTCTAATAGTCTTTTCTTGACTAGTCTGTTTTGAATTAGTGCTTTCTTGAGATTAACTATTCAATTGCATACCTCCCACATGCTTACCACTTCTTTGCAGAACAGGGTCTGGGTACAAAGAGTTGCTCCTGCGGCTGGAGAAGGATGGAGCCACAGAATGCTTATTGGCTTCCCCTGCTCTCTGTATGGAGCTGATCTGATCCTATCTCTGGTATGGGTGTTGGCCACAGTGTGCCCAAAGTGTTCCTTTTTGGAGTATTATGCTGAAGGCTGGCACTGAAATTGAAGTCCTTACTCTTTGCCCATAGAGTCAAAGTCCTGGTACATTACAGCCACTTAGACCAGACCCCAGGCCTTTCTCTGATCTCCGGTTCTCAGAACTACCACCAAGAAACAAAGTGACTTACGGATGCTTTGGCTACCTGGTGCCACCTGTGAGGAGATGAGAAGACAGTAGAAACTGAGCTCCAGAGGCCTGAGTGCGTTGTTTGGTTTTTCTGGGGTGGGAGGGGCTGAAGGGGGAGGTGACCCTTGAGTTATTAGATCCTGTTATACCTATTGGATTATTTCTAAAGCGGCCTTCCCTCAAATCTGACTAGTCTCGAGATGGCACGGTAAGGGGGTAAGAGGCCGAGCCCACAACACTCTTTGCCCTCTCCCCACAATCTCTAATGTTTCAGGAGGTCTTCCCTGTTTTCCTCATAGCAGGAGACCCCTCTGCGTTGCATCCCCAGTATTTCTCCCTTCTGGTTCAAAGTAACCTCACTGCTAGGTCCACTCAAGCTGGCTCTTGATGTGTTCGTGGGAACTTAGTTATTCAAGCTGCAATACTAAAAAAATCCTATCGCGGGTATCAACAGCTGAGCACTGACATTTTCTCTTTGCCTGCTGCTGTAACTATCCTGAACTTCCCTGAGGTAAATAAATGCTTCTGGTAGAGCAAGGGGGAGATTAAATATATGTGAGGACATGCAAAAGAGGAAAGTATAGAACACTTTAAAAAGTATTGCCCAAATTAGACATGATTTGGGAGAAACGAGGGTTGAGAAATTATGCTTCTAACTTCCAGACTGCATGGCTGTGGGGCCCTGCTATATACATGTCTGAGATTGTGTGCATGTAAACATGCAAGGGTGTGGCAGGGTTGATTCTTCTGGCAAGCATTTAATGATCACTTGGTACATAGTCTGTGCTGTGGGACAGACAGATCCAGCACAGTGTTCAGGGGGCTCTTGGTCTCAGGAAGGGTGGAGTGACAATGACTCCATATTGAGCTGTCCCACAGAGGTCCGCGTTCTGAGAGGATGATGTCTGGGTCTTGTAAGTCTAATGGTTGAGGTAGGAGCCTGTGCTGGGTCTGGTTTCCCTGTACCTCACCAAGATCTGATTCCTGGGTCATTTCAGCCTTCTAAAATAACCATATCAGTCAGCTTTTCTTCTTTCAAATGATGGTCATTCCTTCAATATAAGGCAAAACATCTGTGAACATCAATTTTATAGGAAGAATGTGGTAAATATTAATAAGATCAATTTTAGTAACAGGTAGAAAGTAGAGTCCAACTTAAGGCTTCTTTTCATTTTTGGAACTGTTTGTGTGCTGTGATTTTAAACTAAAATTGTTCTTACCTATTTTAACACATAAACCTCTGTGTTTCATATACTGCTCATTCCAGGGCTCTGGAGTTCAAACAGTGCTGTAAGGTATTATTAAAATTAATAGTAGTAGTAGTAGTAGTAGTATTTTGACTGAGAAAAATTGCAACTCTGTCCCCTGTGAAGGATGCAGGAAGTGGAAGGCCAGGTAAATCTAGACTGAAAATAAAGCAACCATGTTAGACATGGCAGGGCATGCTTGTAATCTCAACACTTGGGAGGTAGAGGCAGGAAGGGGCAAGTTTAAGCCAGCCTGGGCCCATAGAGCAAGACCCTGCCTCACAGGCAGCAGTCAGAGGTGGTGTTGGATGGATGGGTCCAAGTTGAGAGCTGTGGACTGGATATCAGGAGACCAGTATTGTTGTTCAGTTTGGGAAAGTCACTTTCTGACTCTGAGGCCAGTATCGAAGTTGAGCACACTGAATGTGTCTTCCATCCACAGACATTCCCAGCAGAATGGATAGCAGATAGGGAATGGGGGAGCCGGGGGGGGGATAGGAGCTGGGTGGCAGGTGGTATTAGGATCTTTCTGCCCTTCTGTTCTGGAGACATTTTGCCCATCAGAAGCCTTTTGTCTTTGTGGCTCAAGACTGCTTGGTCATGCCCTGTGAGGCCCAAGCTCCTGATGTGACTCGGCATCTTGGCTTGGTGAACAGGAGCCCTCCTGATGTGACTTGGCATCTTGGCTTGGTGAACAGGAGCCCTGATCCCTTTCGGGGGGAGTCACTTTGATGGTCTCATACCATCTTGGCCCTACTAGTGTTTTGAAAGCAGAGCCAAGTTTCTGGGACTTCTGAGCCTGTGCTGAAAAGCCTGCATCTCCTCAGCCAGTTTCTTTGGATGCCAAATCTGCAATTAGGAATGTGTCAAGCTCTCTAGATAATGTCTTCATTATCTAGACCGCCTCTGCCAGCTCTGCCAAGGTATGAGGAGGGTTGACTTACTGATCCTCTTGTAACTCATGTCCTTGAACTTTTCCTGAAGTTGGAGAGTGGAGGTGGTAAAAACAATAAAATCCCCATCTTTCCCTAGGGCATGTATAAACTCAGCTCAGCTCTGTCCTGTCACAAAGAGAATTGGCATAATCAAGCTACCATCTTGGTTTTCTTTCCACAGAACTTCATCTCCTTAGCCCACAGTCTCTGGACCTTCCAAAAACTCACATTTTGGTAGAGGGGAATGAATTCTATTTTTAAGCTCATAGCATCCCAGGTTTGTCATAGGGTTGCCCTTGTGGTTGGCTGTGGTATAGAGAGAGTGGTGAAGCCTGTTGGGACATTTGTGGAATGGTCATAGAGTAAGACAGATTTGAGTGACATTGGGAAGACAGACTCATTGTCCAGTGTGACAAGTGGAAAGTGTCCAGAGTGGGAAGGGGTTCCAAGCAGAGGGAAAAATGTAGGCAAAACCATGCGAAGGAGTCATGTGAAGATGAGGGAGAGCTAGAGGGTGGCAGGATGAGAGAATGTGGAGGTGTGAGTGATTGCTGGCGTTTCCGAGTTTCTGGATTTTGATTTTGTATTCCAGGATTGAGAGTCTGTCTTCTGAGCAGTGAGAAATTATAAAATATTTTAAATATTAAAATGACACAATAAAATCGCAACTTAAGCCTTGTTTAGGAGCTTCCTGAGATGTATTGTGTAGCAAGAGGCAAAATTAGAGATAGGAATTCAAGTGAGGAGCCTATGAAAACATGGTTGATGGCGCAAGAACGGCAGAGAGTGGCAAGAGAGTCCAAGGGGTTCAGTGTTAGTTGATAATGGGCTTGAGGGAGAGGCTGAAGCCACAGGTAATTCACAGGGGTTGTTTAGGTTGTGGTAAAGGGTGATGGACTTCCGCCAAGCCTGCAACCACAGGAATCACACTGGAGGGGGGAGCATTTCTCAAGCCCCTGTAGCCTTTGGGATTTGACATTGCTCCGTTCTTCAAACTCTAAACATCTTGAATAGAAAACATAAAAACCAGAACGTAGTGTGACTGATAGCTGAACAGTTACATATTTTGACAGCCCTTTCCAGGTCGATAGCAAGTCTGCATATGCATATATGAGCTGCTTGTGTGCATGTGCACGATGCTGTTCTTGCTTTGGGTGCAAATGTATCTGCTCCTTTTATTGTACTGGGTTCTTGACACAGTATCGTTTTTCAGCATTGAAATTCCCATCACCTCCCAGAAATAGTCCCTTTAGGATCCATTTCGGCTTGGCTCATTGTATGCAGACATTCCAGTGGGATTGATTGCTTGTGTCAAATTAATTTTTTTCCCTTCCTAGGGAGAGCGTCTGCCATGTGCAAACTGGGGAAATCCCCAGGCTTCTTGTCTAACGCAAAGCTCAGACAGAGGTCAAGTCAGTCTTGGGTCTAGACAAGCCTCAGGGCCTATACCTGGATACTTTCGCCAACCTTTTCAGCATGCTTTTTTAAAATTATTTATTTATTTATTATGTAAACAGTATTCTGTCTGCTTGTATGCCTGCAGGCCAAAAGAGGGCACCAGACCTCATTACAGATGGTTGTGAG
>LOJH01007345.1:17199-31126 GCA_001685095.1 Ellobius talpinus
AATTGAACTCAGGACCTTTGGAAGAGCAGGCAATGCTCTTAACCACTGAGCAATTAGCTGGAGAGGTGGCTCAGTGGTTAAGAACATTGCCTGCTCAGCATGCTTTGTAATTGTTTCCAAGCATTAGGAAACATAGGGTTGGCAGAGATGGCTTCACCCAAGAGGCTTGGGTATTTGTAGCATCAGGTGCAATACTGCTTTCTCCTCTATGTCCATATTCGTATGAGTGCTTTATTTAAAGGTTGCAGAAGGTAATGGTAGCCCTGCTTCCCTTGCTCCCTTGCTTGTTGCGCAGACCTTACAGAGCTCTGGGGATGTTCATCCTCCACCTCAGTCCTGATACTTACTTGTAAGGTTGGCGGGTCCTCAGACTGTACCCCAGGCTTTGTCTAACAGCCCCTCGCATAATTAATTTGATTCAGTCAGCCAGCCTTACTATGCTATGCCAAACCCAGACAGCAGCCTGGGGACCTTCTGCCTGCCTTCTCCACAGATGAACTCCCTAGACAGCTCTTCTGTTTACAGCGGATGTCTAGACTCTACTGTCCACTGCTGGACCAAGTTACTTGGAACTAGGTGCTTTGCGAGATGACGGGATGTGACAAGGCTCTCTCCTTGAGAATAGCTATGCACTCTTTTCCTGGAGTTCTGATTAGCATCTATTAATCTTAAATCTCAAATTTGTGTGTTTTGGTTATCACCAATTTTAGACAGCCTTTCCCTAGGAGTGAATTTATAACCTAACTCAGTACAACTCTTTAATTCACACAGATCATAACAAACACTTTATTTTCAGTTAACCGTTAACTGATAGGGCCTTAGGGACTTGAGGAAGAAACCTTGTGAAATCCTCGACATAAACAGTAAATGCTAAACTTCCATGGTGTCTGGTCCAACAGTTACTTTGTTAGGGAGGGTGGATTCCATTTGCCAAAAACATTTACATAAATTGATAACAGAAATGACTTTGAACATTTCGCGGCTGATCCTGTAATGCATCAGTTCCAGCATCAGGCTTGTTATGCAGTTTAATTCTCTGCAATTCTCATAGGATCTGATTGTGATGTCTGGCTTCTGAACCAGAGTAACTGGGCTGCTGGGGGTGCAGGGTTCATAAGAGGTTTCCTAACTGCTAGCCATTATTTCCTCTTCCTGTCTCCTGATGCCACAAAATACATCTCTTGACTCTAAAAGGAGGTCATCTAATTTCTTCTTTCTACCATGGCCCAGTTTTAAAACTTGTAACAGTCCTGTTCTCTCTACTTTTCATCTGACATATTTTCGGACCACCGTAATTACTCTCCTTAGCTTGATTCTAGGTGTTAAAGAGGCATATTTGTTATTTTCCGTGCAGATTTGTTGTTGTTGGCCTGTGAGGAAGACCAGGGCAGCTCCCCAGGTGAGGTTCCCTCTGACAGGCTCATTATCACATGCTCCCTTAGGTTTCCCTGAGCAGCAGGACTTCAGAGTTGACAGGACCCCACTACAGAACTAGTGTGGCCAGATCCACCCCTGCATTTCGGTCTCTAGGATGCTGCCAACTCTGCTGGGAATGGTTCCTCCCCGGCCTTTCCCACTCTTATGTAGATGGTTCTATACTCGGGTATACACTGTATTCATTCTGCTGGGGACCCTCAGAACTGAGACCTTATTCTTTGGTACTTTCCCTCTTCCAGGCTGTTGGATTTAATTTGATCTTTGCATATAAGAGCTCAGATGGTGAGAGTGCCTCAGATTCTTGGAGCGCCTTTGTGAAGATTGAGAACAAGGGAGACATTTTCTCTTTAGGCACCAGTCCTTTTAACTCAGAGCTTTCCACTTTCCCTCTCAGGGGTGTTTGCCTCTTTTACCATTCTCTTGTCTTATGGCTCATATGTATGATATAGTTGGGGTGTCTTTCTAAAACAGAAGTCTTTTCCAAGAGGAAGAAGGAATCCCCCCAAATGAGATCAGTCTATCCTTCCTCAGATGGTTGTAACAACCCCTTAGATCATTTTGCTGGGCAGGCTGTGTCTTCAGTGTGGTATAAAGAAAGGGTCGTGTCCCTGGGATGGAGCCAGGAGCCCTGGGCAGCACACTCAGTATGTGCTAGACCTCATGGGATTCTGAGCAGGTCACTGCACCTCTCTGGGCCTGGGCGTCTTCACTTCAAAGTGAACACGTGGAATTGGAGGATTGCTAAGGGTCCTTCAATTGGAAGTCTACGGTGTGTCCCTGGCAATGAACTTAAGGGTAAGCCTCCTCTGCTTGGCTCAACCCTGAGAAAATGCCAGGTTTGTGGAGATTGTCTTATGCCTGAAGACTTTGTTCTCAGACCAGACAAGGAAATTCACAGTAAACTTCCACCAGCTGGTACCTGTCCCTAGCCATTAGAAACCTGGGCATATCGGTCTCCCATTGTTGGCAGCCTTTGAACATGCTGGCTGCATAGGGAGTTTCCAAACCTGTTGTACCATCCTTAGTCTAGTTTTATAGGACCCACCAGCTATCTGTGAGCTTTCCAAGAAAGAGCAGCCGGTGACTTTGGGCTATCCACAGTGTCTATGCAATTGCTCTTCAGCATGATCTGCTTCTTCTCCTGCTTTGATGTTTTTTCAAAAGGAGAAAAGCTCTTCTTTGGATCAGCTCATAAGCTCTGGGTTCTCAAAATTACACTTCTTTTTCTCATGAATTATCCATCTCGTCCTGCCAGGTCTCTCTTAGAGGGAGTTTTATCTTCCATTCATTTATTCCTTACCACATTAGTCGTGGTGAATGGCTAATGGGGCAGATATCTGCTCAGCAGACTTCCGTTTCCTCTAGATACATAGCCTGCTGTATCTCTTGGCGTCTCTCCCATTCTGCCTCTCAGGTGCAAGACCCATGTCCTGAAGCTGGGCAGAGTAAGGAAGTGAGATCGAGAAAACAGGCAAGAGTTCCTAGAGTAAGAGCCAGGTCCTAGAATAACAGCAGGGTCAGGGATTGGGTGGGTAGGTGACCAGGAAGGTGAAATGATTCATGACCAGTCTAGGAAGGCAAGAAAATGTCTATTCAGCACCCAGGGCACTTGCAGAAGCTGAAGGAGCAGAGAGAGAAACAACTGGTTTCCTTGTTGCCTTGCCCTCTGCATGTGCAGATGCCAAGCTGGGAGCTGGTAGGGATCAGTGGAGTCCATGGAGATCACCTGGGCAGGTGTAATCCTTGATGGCATCAGCTGCTGTCCCTGTACGTAGCTCTGTAACAAGTCCTCTCAGTGGACCCCTCTGCTCCTGCTGCTTGTGGACCTTTGATCTTCTCCATTCAGTGAGCCTGCAAAGGTCTAGACTGATTCTCTAAGCTAACATTTTACTCTGAAAGTTCAAAGTATCTGATCACATTAAGGAATTGAGATGCTGCGTGTTTATCTTTTAGCCTGAGACTTTTTGTATATGTAATCCCCCATCTGGGAATGATAGCACAGCAACCTGAGGATTGTTATCTGACTCCTGGAAGTTGCCATATCTCTGTCCTCAGTCCTTGGGGTGGTTTCACTTATTTTGGTTAGTGGGTCACAAATTAAACAGGTTTCAAATGGAAGAGGTCCATTATCTTTGTGCTTTTCTTCTGTAGCCAAGGGAGGCCCTTACTGTTTTCTGATCCAAGCCCTTCATCAATTAAGTTTTTATATCCTTCCCAAGCCTGATGAAGTTGCAGCCGTGTCCCTCCCTATGGTACCAGGGAACACCAGCCTTGTCTGTGGCTTGGCTCAGCACCACAGATTTCATAGCTTTGACCTGCAATTGGATTTTCCTGAGAATTTTTGTTACTGGCATTGATTTAGTCCAATGAAATCAGTGAGCTTTCCTCTAGCGTCCACCGAGCGTACTTCGCTCAGAGATTGAACCGTTCCTTTGGCCTTCTCCACATTGGACTCTGGGCTGAAGATGAAAGCACCCAGATCTGTCATGTTGTTCCCTGCTCAAGGATTCCCAGTGAAAAGTCTGCGGTTTCTAAGTGGTTCCTTTAAGTGTGATGAGAGAAACATTGCTCCGCAGTGACTCTTGCTTCGTGTCTGGGGAGAGTCCAGCACGTGCTTCCTGTGTTCTTCCTTGCTTTCCCTTCCCAAAACCCCTTGTCTTTATAAAAAGGGAATTATGTAGTGCAGAGGATCCCACACTTTCCTTGTTTCACGGGAGCTTCACTTCTTAGTAATTCTCCCGTGTCCTTCTTAGGCCCAGCAAAATGTTAGGCCTGTTAGGCTGTAAGGTCTAAACAGTGTATTAAGTACTTAAGTCTTCCCAGTCTAGTAACTGTTTGAAAAATGAAAGTACATTCATTGACAGAAGAAGTATTTTCTTCTTCTTAGGTATTTTTTTGAAAATTAAAATTGTATATATTCATGGTTACATGTCTTGAGATATGCATACATTGTAGAATGACCAAAAACTGAGATAATTGATACACCTCTTTATCTCAATTCATTATTTCCAAGTGTACAATGCTATGAACCGTAGTCACCATGCTATTCAGTGAATGTCTTGAATTTACTCTTCCTGGCCAACTGGAGGCTAGTATCCTTTAGCCAATATCTCCCCAGTTCCAAAAGAGGAGTATTTTATTTCATCTTAAACTAACCACAGTTACTCTCTAATGAGATGTGTGTGCCTGTTGGGCACTGCACAACTTCTCAGAAGCTGGGACCAGATTGGATATTTCTCTTCTCATTTCCTGTTCTGCAATGATTTTTGTGCTGTGCTTGCTTTTTATTGTAGTAACTGTCCAAATCCCATTTTCAAAATATGATGTCATTGAAAAGAATGGAGGATAAGTTTAATGCAAAACCGACAACCAGTTTGCGCTGGTGGCTCATGCGATGCCTGAAAGGCACTACGCACTGCTGTGCTTCCCTCAAAAATGTAAACATCCACTGTGCCTGAGCAAGCCCAGTCCCTCGCAGCCCAGGAACACACAAAACTGTGGTTTGCTGGCCGCACACGTGTCTTGGGGAATATTTGGAGCTAGCTTATAGCCAATGCCGCTGTGTCAGTAACTCGTTTAACTCTTGCAATAATTCCATTTTATAGGCAAGAAAGCTGAGGTTAAATGAATTGCTCCAGACTCTGTGGCATTTACGTGTCAGAAATGAATTTTGAACACAGGCAGTGTGGCACCAGAGTGCGCCAGTGTGGCACCAGAGCACACGCTGACTCTTGGTGCCATCCAGCTTTTGCTCCTAATGAGGGCACTAAGTGCACATTTATTTTCTAGTTTCAAATAACGCTTCTGTTTGGTTCTGCCAATATTTCTAAACAAGGATCTTTACTTTGAATTTCAAAGTTTCCTTCAACATGAAACAATCCAATTTTCCAAATATGATTTAAGGATGGTACGTGGATACATCTTTTCAAATTCCAATTTTAATCAAATCATCACACTTTCCATATGAATGTTTTAGTAGCAAACACCCAGTTTTGTCACCTTTAAGTATCTTATTGATCCAGGCTTCTCCATCTCTGCTGGTCTTCGATAGGTGATTGTGACCTGAGCTTGGAGGCAGCCTAGCAGGAAGTCTCCTGGTTCACATGGTAAGCCTGCCTGAGGATACCCAGGTAAGACTGGTTTCTGCAGTATAGATGCTCATTTCAAAGAAATAGGCCTTTGTTGTTTAACACCTGAGAGGCAGCTGTCTCACTCACTGAGAGAGACTTTTACTCAGGGGGAGTGCTGGACTAGTAGCAGGGGCATCACCATCACGCATCACCTGGGAGCTTTTTAGGAATGCAGAATTCCAGCCACATACCCTCTCCTGAATTTGGCAGGGCCTGTGCATTACAAAGAGCCTTAGGCATGAATTCATTTGCACACAAAAAAACTTTTTGAAACACATGTTCATGCATGCGTGTGTTCCGCTTATTTAATTCCATGGACAAAGGGCATCCTTGGTCTACTTGGGTTAAGCATTCTGCCTTGCGTTTATGTGGTCCTCAGCAGGTAGCTAAACTCCTTTGAGTTTTAGTCCTGTCTTCTCTTAAATGAAGAAGTTGAGGTAATCTCTGCTGCAGTCTCTACCAGTTCTTCAGTTTTAGTAAAACTCCCTAAGCAGCATAGCTTTGTAATAGTATATTGCTTCTATTTAAAGCCACCTCTGGGCATTTACATATTTTTAACTGTCTGTTCACCTACACTCAGCTGCTAAAATCCATTTCCCCAGAATGTGACTTTAAACTGCTTACATCAAAATCACTTAGGGACACTATTACAATGCAGGATCCTGGGCTCTAGAGTTCCTGAATTAAAGTCCCTGGGGGTGGGTCCTAGAAATCTACATCTTTAACCTCTGCTTGAGGGTAGGCATGACACTCTAATTCTCCTGTTACTCACCACAAGGGAGTCCTCTCTCTTTCCTTCTCTTCCTCTTCATCCTTTTCCTTGTCTACTTCCCCAATGCCTGAATAAGATGGTGGCATGGAGACGCAGTGGGAGAAAGGAAACTTGGGAAGGGAAACTAATTTGAAGACAGGAAACACTGCATTTTGCAATGGGATTCAAATGCAGATACCCAGAAAACCCTTTCGTCTGTGGGACAGAAGCACACAGTGGAGAACAAGAACGGAGAATAGATTTAGGGGGGTCTGCTGAAGGACTAGGATGAGGTCATCTTAGGGCACTGATGGTGTAAAGGAAAAAGGAGGAGTTCAGCAGAGTGTAAGGTGTTTCTGAACGCTACAGCAGCCTTCCAGGAGTGTGAGTGTAGGAGGGAGCAGCAGAGATTTCAGGGCTCAACTCTGAGGGATTCTAAGAGTTTGTGGGTAGGAGGAAAAGAAGAGTCAGGGAGGCATCCTAGGAGAGCTTGGAGAGGCTGAGAGAGTCAGCGAGGATCTCCTGGGAAGAGAAGAGTATGGAATGGACCAGTGCCCATCTATGGGGAAAGTAGTCCTCTCCAGGAGGACTCTGGGAACAAGGGCTGGTTGTCTTCCCGTGGTGCAGGCGTACAGGTCTGTAATTTAAGAAGGCAGTGCGAGAAGTGGAGGAGAAAAGTGAGAGGCCTCAGCTCGGGGCTGGGTGCACTTGGTACTTAGGGTCGGGAACCACTGGGTCAATTTAAGGGTCCTGGCCATCTTAATGGGGGAGTATTTCCTTTGGTGCTCCCATGGCGCTTACATGGTAGGTAGTGCCTGTAAAATTGCCAGCTGAGGAAAGAAGTGATGTGGGTGCAATGGGGGAAGATGGTTGGTAAAGACAAAAACATTCTTGGCCAGTTGGCAAACATTGGGAGAAGCAAGCTGGAGGCAAACAGATGTCAGTTTTTAACAAGATGCTAGGACATTTTGGAAGCAAGAAAGCCCTTCTCCCAGCCCACTTCCAGGAGAGATTGGTAATTTTCTTCCTCATTTGAACTTTGTCAGCTACTTAACATAATTCAAACACACTGTAGTTGTAATGGCAGATGGTCCACTTCTCCAGGGAGTTTGGACCACGGACACCATCAGCCATCAGGGCAATTCAACAAGCATCTCTCTAGGGTGTGCCATATGTGTGCATAGCCTTTGGTTACTGAGGATTGGAAAGGGCTGGACTGCCCTGTCAAGAGGCATGGTGTAAAAGAGATTGATGGACATCCAAGCCTCCACAAAAGGCAGACTTACACTCTTTGTTTGCATAGACATAAGTTTTCTGGAGTGTAACTTCGTTATCAAAGGGGCAAATGAAAAAATGATTTTTACACTAGTGCCATTAGCAGGTCCCGGAGGATGGTTTTGGAAGTTCTAGACTTCAGTTCCTCTGGACCAGCATTACTGAGTTAAGGATAGAGGGTAGATGCACGACTTGATTTTAGTCTCAAGGAGATGAGAGTCCAGAGAAATAGATATCTGTGGAAACAGATAATTACAGCTCATCCTGGCACACCCTGCAATTGGGCCATCACTACATGCTAAGGGAACACAAATAGGAACAAACTCAGGAGGTGAATTTGATTAAGGCTTGAAGATCAAGTAGGAGTTTAAATGGCTCATTTTTCTTTTTCTTTTATTTTTACGGCTATAATATAATTACATCATTTATCCTGTACCTTTCCTCCTTCCAGACCCTCCTCTTTCAAACTCATGGCCTCTTCTTTTATTAATTGTTACATGCTTATATGTATATAAATATACATAGATATTCCCAAATATAACCTGTCTATATAATGTTACTTGAATGTAGTTTTCAGGGCTGACTTTTTTTTTTCTCTCTGAGATGAAGATGTGATTCCTCTCTGGCAGCCATTCAGAGGCAGGGTGCACGGTTTTGGCGCTTAGGGGTATATTAGGGACTTTTAGCTCTCAAGTAGGCGGACTCAGATTATGCTTTCTATTCTCTAGTATTTTTTCTCCATGCCTTGCTGCATTGTTCTTCTCCTCCAGAGAAATATAAAGCATGGAGGAAAGCGGCAGGACTGCTGGCCTACTTCCCTTGCCAGCTTCTCACTGTGCACACTGTCCGTCCAGGGGTGGGAGGAATCCTACAGGTTGTGAGAATGTGCCCCAGGATGGCATCTGGCTAGGACAGGAGGTGGTCAACTAGGTGGGCTCTGAGGGCAGAATGTTGTATGTGCGTGGTAAGTTCTTTCACTTGGGGCTCTAGAATTCCCTGCTTCGCTTCTGCATCTGGGAATGACACAGCTTTGCTCTGCTCTTCCAGCCGATACCTCTTGGGCATCAGAAACATGGTATCTAGTGTAATAGCATCCAAAGCAGAAGGATATGGAGGAAATTTTGACAGTTTTCCACCCCCTTGGTAAGTCCGATAAATAGTCCATCCCCGTTGGTGTGAGCGCACCATTTTCTCCCCTATTGGATGCTCACAACAGATATGAAGCAGTTCCGTGTCACAGCATGTCGCTTGCTGCATCTTCCATGTGCTCATGGCTGTAGTTGGCGGTAGCTGAGTTGGGAAGGTGATCTTTCTTCTCAGGAAAAGCTGATTTCGACTAGATTTGTGCAAGAACTGACAGAAGGACTAAGGAGCTGGAGTGAAAGATAGGGTCTTTGTTTTCAGAGGAGATGAAAGCACAGCAAGGGGTATACAGTACAGTGATGGTGGTGGTGGCTGCCTGGCGTCAACGGAGAAGAGCAGCAATTGGATATGGGCAGTGGATGAGTGGATGAGATCAGCTTGTTCAAAGGCTGACGTACAGGTCCAGGAAGGGCTCCACAAGAAGGTTGTAGTGAGACAGAAACTGTGTGTGTGTGTGTGTGTGTGTGTGTGTGTGTGTGTGTGTGTGTGTGTAGGCCTGAGGTCAGCCTTGTGGTTTGTTGCTTTAGAAACTTGTTTTTTGAGGCAGTCTCTTACTGGCATCTGAGACTCACCAAGTAGGAAAGGCTAGCTAGCCAGAGAACCTCAGAGATCCATCCTGCTTCCTCAGTGCTGGGATTACAGCCATGTGCAGTCATACCTGTGACTACTGGAAATCAAACCTAGATTCTCATGATCAACCAACGGAGCTGTTTCCCTGGTCTTAGGGAGAAGACTTTCTACTTCCAGTGGCTGAGCCATCAATACACCGAAAGGCAAGGGAACCTAGGTGTGGTACCTACAGACATGCCTCTGGGCTAGAAAGAGATAGAGATGTAGCTAGGAGAGAGACAGAGAGGGAGAGGGAGAGGGAGAGGTAGAGGGAGAGGGAGAGGGAGAGATATGCAGGGGGGCAAACAAGAGACATCAACTGAGAGAATAGGAGGCTTTTAGAGGAAAAAGTTTGTCCCAATCTCCCTTTTAATTTCTTCCTGTTTGCTAATGTAGGAGCCAGCTGGTCTCTGTCCTCTCCACGAGCAGAAACTGAACACAGCAACATGTCCTTAGGATGCTGTGTTAGCTATGATGAGCAGGCTGGAAGCAGATTTTAACTCCTCAACTGGGAGCTCCAGAAGGAACCAGAAGGAACATTAGAGATGCTTGAGTTTGCCCACCTCATTCCTTCAGATAGGAAAACTGAGTTCCCAAGGTGACAGAATTAGAAAGAGGCTTCTCATATCCTGGCTCTCAGAAAAGCAATCCTCCTTTGGCCTCAGACATGAAATGGCACTTTCCACTCTTTCCTCATTCCTTGACCTTGACTGTTCTTCCCTAGTCCTCTCAACTTGCCCTTGTTGTGATGGGAGGTTATCTTGAAGCCACTGCAGTGCCTAAATGGGCTCCCTAACCAGATTATGGAACTGAAATCTCAATGCCAGATTAGGATGCTCAGATCACATGACTTCTAGATTTAATAGCAAGCATACAGAAAATAAACCCAAACAAACAAATAACGTGCAAGGAAAGACATGGGGTAAGTTTATATACTTTCAGTAGGATGCAAGTGTTAGAAGGACCACATTTCCAACTTCTGCTTTATATACAAGAGTCATCCGTCCTGTCTGCCTTGGTGCCATGCCAGCCTGAAATGCTTATGATGATGTAGTCATGGCAACCAGAACTGGCAGGTGCTTAAGAAGCCACAGTAAGCAGGAGGTGCTTGATCAGCACATACTTGCTTTCCCAGAGAGATCTCTGAGTTTTGTGTGTATGATTAGGGAAGAGGTCCCTTAGGTCTGAACAGGTGTCATCAGTGAGCAGTCACTGACCTTTGTGAACATGAGGCACCTCTTTGCTGCCTGCTTTACTTTGCTTCAATACATGCAAGCTCTACTTTTCATACCCATGTCTAATATATCTCATGAGCTATGTGTGTTCTTTTTGCCTCTATCTATGTTGTTTCTGCTTTGTGTGTCTTTTCTGAGCAGAAGAATCGAACCACCTTCAATGATGGAATGATACTCTCTATGTATTTGGGCTGAATGTTTACATTTCCCATTTTATAGCTCTGTTTCTAGGATTTGGGGATGAAAAAATGGTGGCCACTATTTTCCATACAAAGGTTAAATGAAGGAGATAGTACATGACTTTCATAAACTCCAGTTACCCTCGTTTCCCCATCTCAGAATTGGGTCATTGTGATAGGTAACTCTCAGATAGGAAGACAGCTTAAAGCCTCTGCGTATACACTCCTAATGACATCCCTTCCCCGAAGCTATGCACCTTCTCAGGTCTGTGCTGTTAGGAGAAATGGCTTCTTTTCCATGGGCCTTGCCTTTCACCCTGGGTAGCTATTCTGAAAACCTCTTCTTCAAAGAGGACAGAGAGATACAGTTTTGATAACTCATCAGATGCCAGTTCTAAGGTGGTCTAGTCTAGAAGTTGGGGACGAGGACAAACATAGTCTTCCTTTCTAAAGGTCTTCCTTCTGTCTGTGGAACTCTAGATGTGTTTGAATGAGCTCTTGGAGTCCTTTACCACATGCGACTTGCCTTTCCTGCCAGCTTGCAAGCAGCACAGACGCACCCAGGCTGTTCTCTGAGATAATGACAGAAAAGATTGTTGGCTCATTGATGCCTACGACACTGATGACAGTCCCCGGCAGACATGAGTCTTCCGGAGGCTATAGAGTAAGAGTTCATCTTGAGAGCTGTGGTCCTGCACCCTGTGAGGCAGTGATGTGGGTGATGGGAAAGGGTCTGCAGGCAATGCAGTGCCTCTGATGAAAATGCTGATTTTGTTTTAGATTATGTGAATATGTGTATGGCTGTGTGTGGGTTTGTGCAAATGAATGCAGTGTTTGTGGTGGCCAGAGAGGGCATGAATCCCCTGGAGCTACAGTTACATGGTGCTGGGAGCTGAACTCTGGTCCTTTGATTCACCATGCTGTCTCTCTAACTCCTGAGATCTCTAATTTTTAGGATTAAGAAAGAGACAGAGAAACTAGAAATGCACCTAAAACCACACAGTTAGAGACTGACAGATCGAAGTAAGATTTGAACCAAACAGTTATATGTCCACTTCCATAGTCAGTGTTCTTTCTGTTGCACGCTCTGGAGGAAATAGATTCACAGAAACCTGGCAGGAGAGGAAGAAGAAATACAGAAGGAATATAAATTGGAGACTGGGCATCTCCTGGAGCGGAGGTCATGTGCCCTTTCGTGTGTTAGCCATGTAACAGGGATGTGAGAAACCCATCGGTTGAGGCAGGGAACCACACACGCTTTAGGAAAGTAGGCTGTTTAGGTTGCCAGGAGTAAAGGACGGAAGTAGGGACCGAATCTAAGGTAAGCCGGTGTAAGATATGCAAGAGCAGCTCCTCTCCTCATTGGGTTTTGGGTGAGGGAGTGATGTAATACGACAGTTTCCATTCAGGAAAATTAATTTTTTTTAACTAGGGTTGAGTGGACTGTAGCTGGATTAGGATACATTCTATAAAGACTAATTACCAATGCAGTTAAAACTTTGGGAGAAGGAGGATTTGAGCTTTCCTTGGGGAGTTGGGGAAAGGTTTGTAGGAAAGCTGGTGTTGGTTTTGGCTTAAAGAGATGAATTTGAGGAGCAAAGGGGTCCCTGGAGGAGAGAGACTGGAGAACCTTCCTTGTCAGGCTGCACTAAAAATGGACTCATCTAGCAGACCTAGATTTAGACCACGTTGCTTCCGAAAGGAGTGGCAGCAGCTTATATACCACAAGATAAAATCAGGTAAAACAGGCGGTGAGATAGGAACAGAGGGGAAAATGAAGGTAGGAAAAGCAAGAGGAAGGACTGAGGTTTAGTACAGTCAGATTGGTTTATGCCTATTTTCCAGGGGACTTGCTCTCCCAGGCTCTACACTGAGACCCCTTTAGATAGTGAAGGACAGGCAGAAACTGTGATGAGGAAGTGGCAGCCAACTTCTGTCCTATGATAGCAGCAAGAACGGCCAGGCAAAGCTGTGTGTAGAGCAGGGATGAAAGGATGGCGTGGTCACAGCCTTCCCCTAGCACGTGTGTGCAACTCAGTGCCTAGCGCCATGGTGTTCACTTAGACTCTTGGGGTCCCCAAGCTCCCTCTTCTGAGCGTGAGCTCTATAATTCCTAGTAACAACTCCAGGAAGCATGCAGGTGCCTAGTTAGGTCCCTGGAGAACCTACTGGAGTTCTGTCCCTGTTGACTGAGAATGTACCATGCCCAGTGGACTCCAGGACTCTGCTCCTGCCAGACAATGCTTGAATGTTCTCTTCATCTCTTCCACAGCCTGTTGTCAGTCTGTCTGTATTGTGAGGCCTCACGAGTTCCGCTTCATGTTGAGAAGAGGGGTTTTGGTGACTTTGTTCTTTGCTCTGATCCCTCTGAAGCCATCCCATGACAAACCTCCTTTCATGTCGCTGTTCCCAGTGCTCCGTGTGGTCTGTGCAACTAGGAGGATGCTGTTCTCTTAGTAGACAGAGGATACTCTTCCCTCAACTCTCAGTGCCTGTCTGTGTATACAGTAGCAGCTAAGAAACATGACCTTGGCCTTACCCTCCTCTTGCATCTTGCCTTGTGCCTCCATTTCAGTGAGTTTGGATTGTGAGGAGTATTTCCTGTCTGTCTTTGACACTGCTCCTCACATTCTTTCAGGTGTGCTGATGCCTGTTGTGGACAGGTTCCTATTCATGTTAAGAAGCTTGTGTTTAAGATTAGGAAGGCTGTATTTCCATGAGAGAGAGGACCAAGAGGGTGGGGTTGTGCTTGATTGGATAGCATGGAGTGTGCCATGGTGTTCTTGAGTGGGCACGCTGGGGTGCTTGGTGATCTGTGTTTGTCTGGTGGGTAACTTCTCTAATTGAGTTGTCCATTGCAGATGCCAAGTTTCTGGAAAGTCACCCAAAATAAAAGCAGCCTTTGACTAAGCACTTTTCAAATGTCATCTCTAGTCCTCCCATCCATTCTAAAAGTAGCAGTTACTCCATTTATAGCTGAGAAAACAGGCTCGGAGAGGGTAGTTGATTGGCCAGAAGCTGTCAAAGTCTAAGGCTGTCTGGCTCCATAGCTTGGGCTGTTTTCAAGAGTACTGTCTTGAAGGGGCCCTGATCCTGTACCAGAAGATCCATCGAAGGGAACCTTCATCTGGCGATGGATGGAGATAGAGACAGAGACCCACATTGGAG
>LOJH01007346.1:9444-31126 GCA_001685095.1 Ellobius talpinus
GTTGCTGGGAATTGAACTCAGGATCTTTGGAAGAGCAGGCAATGCTCTTAACCATTGAGCCATCTCTCCAGCCCTTTATTTTACTTTTTTGAGACTGGGTTTCTCTGTGTAGCTCTAGCTGTCCTGAAATTTGCTCTGTAGACCAGGCTGGCCTCGAACTCAGAGACTGGCCTGCCTCTGCCTCCCAAGTGCTGGGATTAAAAGGCATGGGCCACCACTTCCTGGCTAATAAAACCTTGATTTTTTTTTGTTGTTTATTTAAAAAAATATGCTGGCATGATGGCACACACCTTTAATCCCTGAACTCAAAGGCAGAGACAGATAGATCTATGTGAGTTGGAGGCCTGCCTGGTTGGTCTACAAAGTGAGTTCCAGGACAGCCAGGGGCTACACAGAGAAACCCTGTCTTGAGAAACAGCACTTGGAAGACTCTGTGAGTTCTAGGCCAGCCTGGTCTACATGGTTAGCTCCAGGCCAGAGAGAGGTACATGGTGAGACACTGTCTCAAAATGGCAAGATAAATAACAAAAGGAAAAGATGCCAATACTTGAAGTAAACTGAAGACATGGTAGATGGCTCCGCTCATTCTCACAGACAAAATTTAAACACTATAAAAATGAAAATGTAACTGTAGCCTGGCTTGGTGGCACAGGCCTGTTAATCCCTATATGGGAAGGAGGATCCTGAGTTTAAATCTCAGCCTGGGCAACTCAAATCCTGTTGTAAAGTAAAAACTCGGAGATCTGTCTTCCTCTACCTTCTGAGTGCAGGATTAAAGGCGTTCACCACTATGCCCCAAAATATGTTTTTGATTCCTGGCCTACTATTGCCCATTAGCAGACGTGCTACTTTGGTGTTCATAACTTCATGTAGGTATAAAGACTTATCCCCATTGACACATGCACAAACTGAGATTTAGATTAAGCAATCAATTTGAGGATAGCCTGTAGTTAGGCTAAGAAGCTGGGTTCAAAGTCATGTCTGAGTGGTGCTTTAGGTGCTGTCTCTTACTGTACTGCCCTCGTAGGTTTTTCTGGGCCTTGAATTTCAGGTTATTTTAAAGGACTAGGTGGTCAGAGTCTTGCAGCCTGTCCCTTCAGCCTTGAGAAGTGAAGCGGGCTGTGGCTGGAAGCAGAGGACAGAGCTGAGGTTCCAGGAAGCCTAGTGGGAGGAGCTGGGGGAGGTGGGATCAAGGGACTACCTATCCCAGCATTCCATGGGCTCCTCCCTGCGGAGTCACGTCACGTGGGCGGGACAGGCGACATTCTGCCGTGGCGTCTGGGGGTTGCAGACCAGCGCTGTGGAGCAGGAGGAACAGTCTTGTCGCCGCTGATCCTGACTGTCCCGTGATTTAAAACTTGACTGGAATTTGTAAGTAAGCAAAACGAAATCACAACTTTAACATGTTTTAGAATCTGAACTGCTATTTTCTCCTCTCAAAAGGTCTTTGAGAAAGGATCCCTCCCCACCCCCACCTCCCTACTGCGCAAACAGAAATCGAGGTAGGTTGGGATGGGTGTATAATTTCCGGGAGTGTGCACAAAGTATACCTGGAATCTTTCAAGCAGAAAACTAAACAAAGTGAGAGTCGATTTTTGGTAGGAACTTCAGATGAGAAGTAGAACTACTTTTAAGTTTTGAAATGTAAGAATTCTTACTGTAAGCGTCCGTTTTTCTCTTTTATCTCTGCATACCAGGGTCCTAGTAGTCATTCTAGTCCTTAAAAGATAGAACATTTGCGTTTTTCACTTACTAATAGTGCTGAAAGGGACAAACTTTGAAGTTTTTTTGTTTTGTTTTTAGTGACAGGGTTTCTCTATGTAGCCTGGCCTCGAACTCACGGAGAGAGGGATCCGCCTGCCTCTGCCTCGCTAGTGCTGAGATTAAAAGGGTGCTCCACCACTGCCCGGCCAACGTTGAAATTTTAATAAGACCTATAATTATTTTGCTTGCTTTTTTATGTACTCAGCTGTGTTTCATACCCATTTTTTAAAAATTCATCCTCAGCCGGGCGGTTGTGGCGCACGCCTTTAATCCGCCTTTAATCCCAGAGGCAGGCGGATCTCTGAGTTCTAGGCCAGCTTGGTCTACGAGAGCTAGCTAGTTCCAGGACAGGCTCCAAAGCTACAGAGAAACCCTGTCTTGAAAAACCAAAACCAAACAAACAAATTCATTCTCTTTCTTTAAACAAAATCTGTAGTACTCTCTGTATCGTCAGATTTTATGCTTATTTTCATCTATCCAGAGGTGAGTTAACTTTTCTAATTAAATATGCCGATTTTGTTTGTGTTCCTGTCTTTTTTCCTCCCCAAGACAGGGTTTCTGTTTGGAGGCCTGACTGGCCTCTTGCCTCTGGAATGCTGGTATTAAAAGTGTGTCTAACCACACCCAAAGTGCCTGTCCTTATGTTTTAAAAATAGTTTATTTAAATATATGAAAGGTTTTGTTTTTAAAGGCTACCACGGGGTCCCAGAACTACTAGTTTTAAATTTTCTGGGAAGCTTTTAGGATTGGGATAGTTTAAACCAAGCAACATGACATTATTTTGAGGTGCTTTCTTAAGTAATATTGTTGATTGATCTAGATGCAGAGTCCACAACTAGATAACCAATTTTGCTGCGGTTATCATGTGACCTTGGCTGACTCATGTAAGCTTTTTTTTTAATCAAGTTTCCCTTCTAATATAGAGATTACCACACTGAAAGCTTCTGTAATAAACAAATACCCAGAATTTAGATGGTTACTTGAGAAATACAGTAGGATTTTTTTGTTTGTTTGTTNGGGGGTTCATTTATTTTCTTGAGGCAGGATCTCTATTATATAGCCCTGGCTTACCTGAACCTCTCTATTATTAGACCATTTAGCCTTGAATCAAAGTCCACCAGACTCTGCCTCCTAGGTGCTGGGATTAGAGTTGTAGCGTGCTTGACTGTCTCGATTGTGCTTGGTCGTACATTTTGTGCAGTAAGACAAGCATTGTCAATAGCATGTCCTGAACAGTGGTTATATACATGGACTTTGGAGTCATAGCTGATCAGACCTCCTGTTCTGTCCAGCTTCCATTGCTGGCCCGAGGATCTTAGGACTTTGGCAGATAACATTGTACTTCTGAGCCTATTTCCTTATTAGTGAAGTGGGGAGTTGTAGGGTTGTTTAGAATATCAAATGAAATTTAAGTACAGAAGGAGAAACAGCTATTCCTAATATTACTAATTGGGTTTCTCTGCTGTATACTAATATTACAGGAATTATAGTGCATGATTTTGGTAATCCAAATAGAAATGAAGAAAGTTCACCCGTAATTTAATTATTTCTGCAGATCAAATTGTATTGCTTTTCTAAATTATTTTTTAAATTTATTTTGCATCCCAATCACAGTTTCCTCTCCCTTCTCCTGTGCCTCCCCCCCATGTATTGGTTTTTAGTTGCTTTGCAACTAAACTTGACAAAATCAAGTTTAAAATGTTAGTTTTGTCATCTGAAGGTGTAGATAGCTCTAATAGAGCCACCTAGATTTACTTTATTCTGATGCACTAGAGAAAAGCAGCAGTACTTTATTTAGTGCAGTTTCCATGTAAAACCTACAGTTTCTGAGCCCTTTTTGTACCTTAGTAGTGCTCCATGTTGCTGTCTCATTTAGCTGGCGCACTGCCTTAGCCACTTGGGTGGTGGTATCCCCCTTGTGGTTGAAAACGCCAGCAGCCTGAGGAGAGGATTCAAGTCAGCACAGGAGCTGGCATTCAGGCTCAGGCAGCGGAGGGGATTGCTGATAGGCTCTGTGTTTGTGGATGGCAGGTCATGTCTATAGACAGGAGTTATCCTAGGGTTGATTGACTTAACAACTTCTTTGCATAAAAATTGCAGTCTGTATGCTTTGTAACTACGTGGTCCACTGTTTAACATTTTATAGGGAAATACTAAGAATAGTAATGTGTCTAGTCACCTTTGGTTTTATTAGTGGTGACTGTGAAAACATAGTTCGTACCCAGGCATGTTACAGATTATCTTTTGAAAATGAACGATAAACAGTGTTTTATAATAAAGGGAGGTGACTGTTCTTTAAAGATGTATTCCTGAAATGTTAAACTTTATAGGACCTGACTTAGGATCCCAATATGCAGGTAAAAAGTCAAATGTGGCCAGTGCTTGCCTATAACCTCAGCCTAGCTGCAGGTTCAGTGAGACACCCTGTTTCAAAGGATCGCCTGGCAAACCTATTAAATTTTGGCATGAGTTTTCTTAGGTTTTCAGAGATTCAGGGATAATGTGTCTATGAATTTGTAGTTCCGACTAACTCCCATGAAAAGCTAATAAATATCAGATAATAAGTTGAATATAGTAAGGAAATGGCCGGGAGGGGAGTGGTGGATCATGCCTTTTATCCCAGTATTCCAGAGGCAGAAGCAGGCGGATTCTCTGTGAGTTTGAGGCCAACTTGGTCTACCGAGCGAGTTCCAGGGCAGCTAGAACTGTTATATAGGACTGTTAGGCAGAGACATGGAGTATTAGTGGTAAACTGGGTGCAGTGGCACAGCCTGTAATACCAACTGCTCAGGAAGTTGAAGGAGGAAGATTTTAAGTTCAAGGGCAGCCTGAGCAACATGATTTTGCCCTGTTTTTAAAGAGTAGTTATTGTCTTGATTGACGCCCACTTTGATGATGTCCAGTAGAAGAGGACATTCGGATCTGGTTCATGAAAAGCTTGTTGGAGGGACAGGAGCCAACTTTAAGAATCTCCTAATGGCTAGGTTAAAACAGTGGGAACAGCAAAATGAATGCTGATAGTATAGAATTTAAACCCATAAAATCTGTATTCCTAAGTCCTTACTGATAACATCTTACTGAATAGGCGAGTGACTGGAGAAGGGATCTCCAGTTCGCTCTGACAATTCAGTGAATAAAGCATAGCAGATGAGAAGGAAGTAGGACGTCACCATTAAACAAGCAGTACCATAGTGATGGTTTCCTGTAACATCTGCCTGGGATACTAGCAAGTGAAAGGTAGAGAAGAGTCAGGGTATCTCTCCTAAGATAATTACTAACTGCTAAAGAAAGCAGTAACTTGACAGTGGAGATAGTGTGCAAACCTAGTGTTTAAAGTTTGTATTCAGTAAGACATAGGCATAATATGGCTGAGGACATGTTGTTTCTTCAGTTTTGGTTATTCTATGAACTTTTTATTTTCCAAATCACAATAAAATGTTACACAAACAAACTGACAGACTTAGTCCAACTGACACTATTCTTGCAGACTGTCAAGGTCACAAAAGACAAGGTAAAACTAAGAAACTTACATATTAGAGACTGAGGAGATAAAAACTGAATGTCATTTGGGTTCTGTTTTAAACATGAAGATTTTTTCCAAGTTCTTGGAGAGATTTGCTGATACACCTTTCAGATAATCAGGTCCTTTAACATAAAACTGGTTGCTGGACTTTGGGGGAAACAAGATAGGCCATCCAACAGCAAACTGTATTTATAGAGTTAGCAGCTTAGAGAAGGTGCCAGATAGGATGTAAAACCTTAATTTAGGAAGTTAATCCTATTGTTCACCATGCCTTGTGGGTATTACATGCTAGGAACCGCTTAGCAGTTTAGGGAAGATAGTAGGTAGAATATGTGGTGTGGGGTTCCTGGCTTGGAACCTAGAATAAAAAAAGAACATTAATGGGAAAACTGGTAAAATTTTAATGTGACTTTATTAATAGACTTATCAATGTTGAGTTTCTTGGTTTTAACAATTTCCCCTTACATAAGATACTGAATGAAGCATGTAAGGAAATGGCATCGTTTCTGAAACTTTTCTGTGAGTTGGTAGTACCAGGTATGGTCTACATAGCTAGTTCCAGGCCAGCCAGAGCTATATAGTGAGACCCTGTCTATAACCCCAGCCTTTTGAGTAGGAGGTATGGGATGGGGGAGAAACAGGAAGATTGCTGGCTACCAGCCTACCTTCCAGTTGAATGAGAGAAGACCCTGTCTCAAAGAATTAATACAGAGCAGGTTGTCTAGTGTACACCTTTAACCCCAGCATTGGGAGGTAGAGGCAGTTCAGGCAGATCTGAGTTTGAGGTTCAGTGAAGTTACATAAAGATACATAAGGATTTGAAAAACCAGATGTGAGTAAATAAGCTAGGCATGATGGCACACACCTTTAATCCCAGCACTGGGGAGGCAGAATTCGAGGCCAGCCTGGTCTGCAATGCGAGTTCAAGGACAGCCAGGGCTACACAGAGAAACCCTGTCTCAAAAAACAAAACTGAAATAAAACAAAGCAAAAAAACAACAGCAAACAAATGAGTAAATAATAAACTGTGGATAGAGCATCTGTAATCTTAGTAGTCAGAAGGCTGAGGACTGAGTCCAAGCTTAGTTATATAATAAGATTCCAGGAAAAAAAAAGTGTATATGGAAGTTGAGGTAAAATTGAGGGTCATGATCTAGTCTCAGTATAGATTTCAGGAATTCATGAGGCTGAGACACGAGAGGCACCAATTGAGGCCAGGCTGGGCTACTAGGGAGGGAGAATATCATTAAAACAAAAAATTGAGTCAGTTATGCTGCCTAGTATTGGATTTCTTAGTAACCGTGGGGATCCTTTGTGCATTGCTCTTAGCCTATATGACTATCCTAAACCGGAAGTGTAAGAGTCATCAAAATATTTAGAAGGAAGTGGGAAGTAGAAAAATTTTTTTGCACTCAGAAAAATATATTAACGAAAGTATGTATAGTATCCGAACTGCTCCAAGGCATCTAGTTTCTATGTTAAAAACGTCCCTAAGGAGGTATTGGAGTGTTTCCCCTGTAGTTTAAACTTCCAGTTTTACACCACCTTTCAGGTACCCAGAACACTTGTTTAAACACTTATTGCTGGTTAGTGAAGATAATATACCCAGGATATTGCAATAATAGACAGATACTAACAGACGTAGACGCAACTACCTAGTACAAAAAAGGAAACAAGTTTGGCATTAGGTCAGGAAGCTGCACATTAACTTTAAAGGTTTGGTTGTTGGTGTTTTAAACTGGAACTGCAGATAGAATTTGAGCCATGAGTTTCATCAGGCGGGGCAGAATAGATGCACCTGTGCCAGTAAAGTCTGAACTAGTTCTGTATGCTCGTTCTCCCTACCCCCATAAGTATGCTTGCTTAGATGTGTGCGTGCGCACACCTGTTTACTTGTAGTTCCTGGAGTGAGAGAGAACATTTGCAGCTGTTTTCTAGCCTGGCATATTTTTCCAGTTGTCCACTGTTGTGAAGAGAAACATGTGCTCAGTAGTGAAAGTAAGCCTTATATATAAATCCTTACTAGCCCATCTAAATTCAGAGCTAGGTGTGGAATATGAAGCTCTTATCGTTGTATTTTGTCTGTAAATTTAGAGAAACTTAGCTGGGCGGTGGTGGCACGTGCATTTAATCAGCAGGCAGTTCTGAGTTCAAGGCCAGCCTGGTCTACAGAGCAAGTTCCAGGACAGCCAGGACTATACAGAGAAATCCTGTCTCAAAAAAAAAACTTGGTGAAACTTTGGTTATACAAAAGGTAGACATAAAAATTATAGTTATTTACTAACCTTACAATAAGCACTGAACCATCTCTCCAGCCCCCCAAAAATTATTTTTTAATTTTATGTGTAATATATACTATCAATGACAGATTTGAACTGGGATATGATGGCACACATCTTTAATCTCAGTTAATTTGAGGCCAGCCTGGTCTACATGGGGAACTCTAGGCCAATCAGGCTACACAGTGAGACCCTGTCTCAAAAACAAACAAGCAAGCAGACAAGTAAGTCAGGTTTAGTATTAGAAATGTAGCTCAGTTGATAGTGTTCACCTAGCACAAACAGACTATGGCCTCCATCCCTAGGGCCACATAAACCAGAAATGGTGGATATGCCTGTAATCCCACTACTCCTGAAGGCCACGATAGGAAGATCAGGTCAAAGTTGTATTGATTTTGAGGCTAGTCTGGCCTACATGAGATCATGTCTAAAAACAAAACAAGCAGATTGTGGGTGGTGCTGGAGAGATAACTTAGTGGTTAAGAACACTGACTGTTCTAGAGGACCCAGGTTTGAGTCCCAACTCCCATGTAGCAGCTCACATGTCTGTAAACAGCTCTATGGGATTTGATACCCTTTTCTGGCCTCTGTGGGCAAACACCTATACACATAAATTTAAAAATATATATCTCAAAATACAGGTAGTTATGGGGTTTCATACTGACATTAATGAGAATGAAACAAGATCAAAATAGTTAAATTATATAATTCATGTAAAGCTGTTACTGTTAATTAATGTACACGTTTCAATGGATTTAAATAGAATCTTATTTGGGGGTGTGTCAGGGAGGACATCCCTATTTGTACCCCTGGCTGCCTGGAATTTGCAGTCCCAGAGCTTCTGCCTAAGTGCTTGTATTCTCAAACAAGAAAAACAGATCTGCGTTTGGTACAGTATTTGGGTTATTTGGAAGCTTTTTAAGCTTCGGTTTTGACCCACTGTGGGTTTTTTTGTTTTCTGCCATTTGTTTGGTTTTTGGTGTTTTTGTTTGTTTGGTTTTTCTTGTTTGTGTTTTTTTGAGACAGGGTTTCTCTCTGTAACAGCCCTGACTGTCCGTCTTGTCCTGGAACTCACTTTGTAAACCAAGCTGGCCTCAAACTCAGTGTGTGCCACCATACCCAGCTGGCCACTGTGTGTGTGACCAGTCAGTTTGTTTGGAAATTAGACGTTGCTAAAAGTCCTGTCACCTGTGAGTGGCTTTTTAAAAACATGTTTGAACGTCAGTGAGCTTTCAGCTGCAACACTGATTCCTTTCTGGAGTCAGGAAGATTGGTTTTCTAAGATTATTTTCTCTGTATGTATCTTAATTGACATTGGACCTCACATAAGGCAATTTTTTTGTCTTTTTAATTTTTGACCATATTTCTATGAAGACTTAGAATTTTGTAAGAAAAGCAAGAATATATACTCTCTGTGGGCCTCTTTTTGTTTTGGGGGGCAGGGACTCATTGGGACTTCGTGACTGTCCTGACACTTGGCATCCTCCTGCCTCTGCCTTTGACCACAGGGTCAGATAGGGTCCTCAGTATCCCAGTATTTGACACCTGCTTTGTCTCTGAGCAGGGCCACTGTCTCTTTTCCTCAGTGTAGAAGGGTTGTTTTGCCTGTTTCTTCTCTTACTGCTATTGCTGATGCTATTGCTGATATTTTAAGTCATAAAATAATGAATAGAGGTACTATAAGCCATGAGAACTTATGATAGAGAATGTCATTGTTCTCCATCTAGTTACAAGAAGAAAAAATTACTAGATTTTCATGCTTTTGAAACCATTTAAGTAGAAAGTTTATATAGAAATGTGTGTATTCTTATTTTTTTCTTGTACTTTTTTTCTAACTCAACATTTTGAATTTCATCTGTGTTCGTATGTTCCATTCTGTGTTAGTACTGCAGTTTATTCATCCGTCTTGTTCGTGGACATTTAGCTTTTAGTTTACTGTTACACTGGGCTACGGAGGTTTTCTTTATGGCTTTGATAGTATCTATGAGGGTTCCTCATGAGTATATCCCTAAAGAGTCTATGAGGTTACAGAAATGGATTTCTTTAGTTTATTGGTACTGGCAGATTAATTCCTAAAGTGGTTATATGAGTTTGCACTCCTTTCATTAGTATAGGGATTCAAGCTGTCCTTTAGGTTTTGCTTACTTCCCTAAGACTGGCAAGATGGCGCAGAGGGTAGAGGTGCTTGTCCTCAAGCCTGATGATAATCTTCTTGGAACTCACATCCCAGTCTTCTGACCTCCATGTGTATGCGGAGGCGTGTCTGTGCCTGTACACATACACAAAACAAAGAAATCACAGAAATCCAGCTCTCATGCTCTTTATGCTTTAGTGACAAAACAGTAGCAGCGAAGTTGGTTATCACCAGGTATTGGGTGTTTTCTTGTGCCCTTTTAGCGCTACAAAGATTTACGTGTGAGGGGTGAATTATTAACGAGGAAGGCCTGAGGTTCTTGGATTAACATGAATGGTATGGCATTGGTCCTGAGGCTTTTAAGCAAACAGTGGTAGTGAAGTTGTCAATATTGGGGTCAGGTCTTTCCACAAGCATTTCTTGGCCTCTCTTCATTCCTAATCTATAATTGTAAGTATAAAGAATGAATGAAGAGACTGGTGATGGGCAGTGCTTGGAGATTTGGATCCCCTTTGGATTCTTGCTGTAGTACTCTGAAGGACCAGGGTGACTTGTCTGAACAGGTAACAGTGATGTTCTTATTCATGAATACTTGAGGAATGATGTTTGTTTGACATTGAAGTTGGAGGGATGAAGGTTGAGGAAAGGGTAGAGTTATTCTGAGCTCTGGAGCCTTCAGGGATTTTTCTTGATTTGTGAGCATGGAAAAGTGGTTTTGCTTGGAATACCTAGAGCCCCATTAGGTTTATTAGTCTCCCCTTCTTTGGCCAGTTTCATAGATATGAAATAGTTACTGTGTTTCTGGGTTTTGCTCTAAAAATCTAGAGTTCGCTTATCTTTTAAATGGTGAGTTATATAACTTTGCTTTCATTGCTTTTGTTTAATGAGCTTCAAGGTTATGGAGGGTTTGTTTATTTTCTGTATTATAACTAGATACCTTGTTAAGAGGGCCGTTGTAAACAGGTCAATGCAATCTGTTATTCCTGGTTTCACTCCCAAATATTTCCTTAAAAATATTTCCAGAAACTTAGGACCTGAATTGGCAGACTGGTATCTAGTTACCTGACCTCAAGAAGCACGTTACTGAATATATGCTGACTCTTGTCTCCTGTCAGAATGTGTCCCTGCTTTTCACTTTGTTGTTGTAAAATCCTCTAGTCTCTCAGAGAACGGCTCTGTCTGGTAGGGCCAATAGTACCCTTGTTTTGAGACCTGTTATATTGTTTTCTGTGTCCCTATTCTCACATGATTGAGCCTCGGGATTTATAAAAATTACTGGAGGATGGCAGGACACATATTTTAATTTGATAAACTGGCACTTCCTAGGCAGCCATCTTGATCCATGTGTCCCTCTTCCCTCCCTTGTGTGTACTCCATTCAGGGTCATGAGTGTAGCTCGGGTCTGTTGCTCATGTGGTGTGTAACATGTACTCTCAAACTGACTGTGTATTAACCTGTACAAAAAGATTCAACTTTCTCCACTGATGCCTTTTTCAGCTTTCAAACGAGTTTTTAATTTTTTTATGGTTAGCTGCTTAGGACTGTTATCTAATACTTTTTAAGATTTTTCATGGTTAGCTTGAAGCCTTTGATGGAAAGGCTGTCATAGTGACTGGTACCCACATGTTATTGGAATACCTTATGGTACCTATTTCATGGAAATGATATATGAATCTTTTAGTCTCAAAATGCAAAAGATGTAGCAAAAAACAAAATGTAGTCCTGCAGACAGACCACATTAATCTTCATATAAATCCTAAGTGATTCAGAACCCATCCTGTGCCCAGAAGAGTAACTTCCAAATAGGTTGGCTGGGTTTGACCTAAATTAAGTTATGGGGAAACCCATGAGGCTGTTGTCATCTACCTTGACTGTTGTAAATAATTTTTGACTGATGCAAGTAGTTCTCAAATGCATGCTTCTAATATGGTGAGCAACCACAAAGCCCATATGAGTCGTCTGAAGTTTTATCATTTGCAGGTATGTGGCGCATTCCCAGACATTCTGCAAGCGCAACGTCATTAGCTACTTCTCTGTGACTGGGTCCAGATAACGGTCCTTTCAAGACTCACTTCATTGGATCCACTGAAGAGGACGCCACCAGGTTTTCCTGACCCTACTACATCACTGTGGAGAGCCATCGGGCAGGAGTGCCAGCATCAACAGGAGACTCACTGGCTCCGTCAATGCCTCTGTTTCACCAAGTGTAATCATCTTACCAGCAGAGCAGAGTACCTTCGTGTGATACCATCACCAGCTGATACTGCTGCGGAACAGTTCAGACTAGAGGTCTGGCTTTCCTTAAGACGCTGGAATTTGAAGGAGCTATTCTGTGATCTGTGCTGCTAGTAAGTGACTGATAGTATTCTAGACTGGACTGGTCCCTGAGTTCAGAGACTGAGTTGCAGTTAAGTGAAAACTAGACTACAAGATCTTGAAGAACTGCATTGAGGTGCAAGCCAGATTTGACACTCAAGTGTTGTTGAACTGAGGAGTTGCTAAAGGAAAACTGTAACAGGACTGATTGTCGCTTATTGCCTTTCTTTCTCTCTTTGTTGCCTTTTGCTGTTACATTGCTTGTGTTGTCTTTCTAAGCCCAGATGTTCTCCGATAATTCACACTGCCCTGATTGTGGGCAACAGTGGTTCCCTAGTTTAGAACTAGGGCATTGGTTATACCAAACTGAACTTGTTGAAAATGAATGTTACCAAGTGTTCTTAGACCGTATTAACAGAGCTGATTATTGCCCTGAATGTTATCCTGACAATCCTGCTAATAGAAGCCTTGTTCTGCCTTGGTCTTTCCCACTTGAGTGGGCACCTCAAAATCTCACTAGGTGGACCTTTGAGAAAGCTTGCCATCCATTTCTTCTGGGTCCTCCACTGGTTAGAAAAAGGATACATGACTCCAGAGTAGCTGGTTTTAATCCTGCATTACAATTAATCTTGTCCAGAACAGACAAAACCTTAAACAAAAAACTTGGCCAAAGCAAATGACTTCTGTAACAGAATCATGAAGACTCTCCAGGCTTTGTGTTCATAACCTAGGGGAGATGAATAGTTACCTGTTTCTGTATTCTGTCTCTTTTTCTTTATTTCATAATTTTTTTAAGGTGCTGGGAATTGAATCTGGGTGCCCTCGTGCATGCTAGGCTAGTACTATTCCCCTGAGTTTAACCTGAGGCCCCCTTTCAGAATCTGACTCAGAACTGTCACTACTTTGTCAACTGCTTAACTTGTTGGGTCTACTTCTGTGATCTATGACCTATGCATTTTATTCTCTCTCTCTCTTTTTATAGCATAAACTTAGTCAGTATTTACCTGGAGTCAAACTAACCTTTAGTCCAGACAAATGCTTTAGAACTAGATTGCCCTTCCTAAGTATTAATGAAATAATGTCTGGAGGGGAGGCCCCATGCTGTATGCCTCATTAACTGTTTTTCTAACAGTAACTTTTATGAAAACACATTCTTGTAGCTGGATTCTAGATTATTCTAGTAAATTTTAATACACTACATTGTTCTAAATTTTTCCTTTTATACATTGGTCAGTAGTGAGAGATGTGTATATATATAAAATTTTTTCATATATCTATATATAAAACCATTTTATCCTCAGCGTAAGTGTTACAGTATTGATAACTGGTCCTTTCACAGTCTATTTGTCAGTACCTACATAGGTTACAAAAAAAGGGTTGAGAATGTTACCAGTTTACACTTAGTTGTCTCTATATAACCAAAGACTCTATTGTCTTGTGGTGACTGAATCTAATGTCCTCCCATGGAAATGGAAAAATAACCTGTGCTGTGAAGTGTATAACAAATGATAAAACTTGACTCCATACAATTTAAGAATAGTCTAGTGGACGCTTTTTCTTAGACATGAGAATGTGTCGCTGAGCATTGGCCACATTCTGGGGCTTCTCCTGTTCATGGAAATCATGGAATCAGATTTGGAGTTAAGCAACTTAGAAAAAGCTCCTGGGAACATCTAAGAAGCTACTGAACAATTTTAAAATCCTACTTAAGATTCTAGGTGATCTAGTGCTTCAGTTGCAGCGGAAATGTTATCAAGGACCCGGGTTCTTCTCTTTCCTCCCCTGGGGTCCTTATGGTTGCCTTGTGTTCTCATAGTTGTTCTTTAAATGGGTTCAGTATGGTTTGTTGTGCCAGACAGCAGGGGGCACATGTCTTTCTTACAAGTCTTACTTTGGAAATAAAATCTTTCTGAAATGTCTCAGCAGATTTTTCTTTTTTTAAAAAATATCTCATTATCAGGTACTGGTTCACTAGTCTGAAAAAAAACTTGGCCGACCATTGGCCTTGTCCTGATACGGCACATTGCCTTCACTGGTCAAACTGATCTTTTAAGTGCAGATGTGGAAAAGTGAATAGCTGATGATATGCAACAAATCTTGCTTTCCACATGTGAAACCTGGTTTTGTTTTTGTCTCTAAAGATTGTGTTCTAGGGAGCCACTCTTGTGTCTGCCCGTGTCCATCATGGGGGAGGTCTCTCCTGGTCCACTGCTGAGTAAACTGGACTGCTGACTTGAAGACTGGTCAGTCATTAACTTGCAGTGAGGCACTCCCTCACTGTTAACCCTCAAGCTCGTCCCAAGACATCCTTTTTAGAGGCTCCTATTGCCTCTTCATTTCTTTAGTTAAGAATACCTATGCCCCAAAGACGTGTGCTAAGATTCTACATGTCTGGGATTTAAACATTAGCAAAATAGAAACAAAATTTTTGTTTTAACCAACTTTTTAACTAGTAGTATCAACATGAAGAATCTATACCATTGAATTTTCTAAACAAGGAGTAACTGGAAGTACTTTCAAATTAAAATTTTCTCAGTGTGTAAGCTACTGTGAGTGAGTAGTCTATGGACCATACATTGAGACCTGCACCAGTACATTCATAGTATGTACTTGGCTTAGAAGCGGAGCCTGGCTCTCTGTCCACCCTTCTTTTGGAGAGGCAGTTTCTGTCTCTCTCTCTCCTCTCCCCCCACCACTTCTCCCCTTCCCCCCCTTCATAACCCACTAAATAAACTCTATACCAAAAAAAAAAAAGGATCCTGCCTGGCGAGTTCTCAGTACTGCAAGTAAAAGTTAAGCCCCCAGCAGCTATGGGTGGTAACATTGGGCCAGAGAAAGGACTGTAGTCACTTTGCCTCCACATGTAACTTAAAATACCCAGTGTATAATAAGCTCCCAGAAATTAATATAATGTAAAAGAGCTAAAATTGAACAGAGAAGGAAATTTTAGAAGTCTTGTAGCTTAGGTCTTTGGAATATTTTTTTAAATATTTTTAAAATGTTATAAATTAGGACATTTACAGTAAATATGTATAATGAATTTTACTAAAATACTGATTAATTTGACTAAATTCTAATGATTAAAATCAAAATGATCTGAGATACTCAGTTTGTGCATGCTACAGTTTTCGTAGTGTGGAAGAGTTGATTAAAGTATACATAATGATAACATTTTTAACTGACGATCATAACTTCCCATAATTTTCTGGCAGATTTGAGAATAGAAGTATTGGGGTGAACTGGAAGAAAAATACAGTCACCCTAGAGTCTGCTCTTAGGGGAGGTGGGTGACTGAGGTTATAGTCTCCAAGTTCCAGGGAAGAGAACCTCAGCCAAACAATCTAATCTAAGTCTGGCATGCAAAGAACATGGCAGTCTGCACGCCATGGCCATCTGAAAAGAGGTGAACCACCTCTTAAGTCTCTGGTCTCCCTCTTTACCCTCAGTCTCCATGGATCTTTGGTGATACAGGTTGAAAACTGCTTTTTGAGACAGGATCATACCAGTTTGGGGACCAGTCTGGCCTCCAAACTCATAGGCATGTACCACCAAGTCCACCAAAACTGCTTTTTATGAGGGAAAAATAATAGCTTTTCAGCTCCTGGGTTTTTATTCTACTTCTGCTAAATGGCCTTGGGCTCTTTTAGCTAGTTTCTTCCCGTGGGAGCATGATAGGACCTGCTTAACCAAACACATGACAGAAAATGTTTAGGACCATGAAGCAGAACTAGAGAAAAGGACTAAATCGTAGTAACAAGTAGAACCAGTTAGGACTTGATGCTTGAATTATCAAAAATTTAAATCTGATTGATCTTGGGACAACATGAGCCGGAGTTGTAAGTCACATGGTCTCAGGTTTGAAGGTTGAGAGGCCAGGGGGACAAATGACCCAAGGTGGATATAAGTCTTTTGTATCTTAACTGGTAGATAGCAGGGTGATGTACGTCGGTGTTACCAGAGACTTTCTATAGTATTGAAATAAGTATTTTGAAAAATGTTTTAGATTTGAGCTGGTTATGGTGGTGCAGGCCTTTAATCCGGCACTGGGAGACAGGCAGGCAAATTTCTATTCATTTAAGGCCAGCTTGGTCTACATACATAGCTCCAAGCCAGCCAACCACCTTGTCTCAGGGATGGGGAAGTGTTGAACCTGCAGATTTACTCAGACTGTATATAGAGTCCCACCCAATTCAAAGCTAGATCAATTGTACCAGTGTCTGACCTTTGCAGTGTTTAAGCCATTTTTTAGGGACTGTCTAAAAACACTATATGTCATAGGCAGGCCACCTCACTTCAGACCCCAGCTTTACCTTTAGTCATGTGTGCTTGAGTGATGTTCTTGGTTTGGAAAGTAGTAAGAAAGCTAGAATAGTTTCTACTTTATGTCTTGTTGCAAAGATTGAGTTACTAATACATGTTTGGCTACCTGGCACCAAGAAGGCACTTTATAAATGTTAATGGTCACAGTTAGGCATGCTGTGTTCTTGGATGGCAAATCATTTATGTCCAAGATACCTGTTCTTTTTGTTCTAATAGCCTAAAATGGGATAGTTTACTAAAAGAGGAATGTTTAAACATGCCGGACCCTACTGTGTGTTTGTCATGATGTTCTTCGTGTCTAAACCCCTGTCCTGGAGAGACTGATGGTCCTTTGCTCTATTTACACTGAACTTTAGTCCCGCCTCCTCCTCTTTGCTTCCCGATACCTACCTAGCCCTTCCCTTTTGTTCCATCTTCTCCAGATCTCTATCTTTCCTTGTTTTCCTGGGTCTCATTGGCCACACCTGAGACTTGCCGGATGAGAAGGATGAGCTAAGTCCTGCTGCCCTGCCAACCCTGAGTTTTCTTCACACGCAGCTTTTCCTGTCCTGTCTTTCCAGCTTGTTATAAAATGGGCAGGAGGCCACGGTTGAAGCTCCCTGTGCGCTCCTGGCTATCATTATAGGCCCTGACGGGTACTTCATGTATAGAGACAAATACATTTTGTTACCCTTTTTTTCTTTTCCCTTTTTTCTTGTGGTATGTGTGGGAGTGTGTGCAGCATGTGAGTTTGTGTGTTTGCACCCGTGCATGTGGATGTGGAGGCTAGCAGAGAGCACCAGTTGTTTTCCTCTGTCAGGCTGACCAGCATTCTTCCCGGATCCACCAAACCTTGGAGATTCGAACTCAGGTCCATGTGTCTGTACTGCAGATGTCCTTGCCCGGTACAGCACCTCCCTGACCCATTATTTGTTTTTTGGTTGGTTGTTGGCTTTTTTTGGTTGCTTATTTGTTTTGGTTTTTCGAGACAGGGCTTCTCTGTGTAGCCTGGCTGTCCTGTGGAACTTGCTCTGTAGACCAGGCTGGTCTCAAACTCGGAGGTCCACCTTTCTCTGCCTGCTGAGTGCTGGGATTAAAGGCGTGCGCCACCACTGCCTGGCCCATTATTCATTTTTTTAAAGTTACTTATTATCTTAAACATAGAGAAGACTGTAGGACATATCAAATATTTGCACCCTGATATAAAAGACATTGACATTTTGCCACACTGGCCAGAAAAATATAAGCTACCCTTTAGTGTAGTCTCCAGGAGTGGAAAATAAATCCTAGAACTTTGACCCGTTCTGAGCCCTAGAGAAGACAAAGCAGAATGGTCAAGTTTTGCTGTCACATCAGGTTACAAGGTTAGGGTTAAAGGGGACATGATACAAGGAGAATTAAGCTAAGTTTTACTTCAGTAGAAAAATGAGTTACTATGGGACACTGAAAACCAACATTTCACAGTTGAACTTGGAAGAGATTCACTAAAAGTGTGTTATTTGAGACACATTCCTATGCTTTGTGGGAAAAATAACCATCAAATACCTTTTTTAAAAACAGCTAAGGATCGGTTTTTCTGGTTACAGAAGTCTTCAACAATACATTTTTCATCACTGTGAGGCATGGCCTCACTTTTTTTTTNTTTTGGTAAGGTCTGTCACGTAGCTCAGGCTGGTCTGGAACTTGCCACATCACATAGGTGATCTCAAACTCATGGTCCTCCTAGCCCTGCCTCCCAAGTGCTGGGATTACAGGCTCACCACAGTACTCAGTCAGCTTCTGTACTTTCTTTGAAAGGTTCCAAATGAAGTCTCTTCCTAATATGGATTAGCGGCCTCCAGATGGCTCAGATACCAGACCATGTGACTGTGAGTTGAGGTATAAACATGTTTGTCCCCTGGTTCTGAGGGAATGCTGCTTCAACCCTGTACAGAGGTGAAGGCTTCCAAAGGGTTTGAGAGCAGCTGCCGGGTTGACTGATGTGTGCTGGCGAGCGGAGAAGTGTATGTTGAGCGTTTGGGGAGCATGCCGTGGTGGTTCCTTTGCCATTGCTTTGTACTACACTGTAGCTAGATGAAACATTTTAGGACATCCTGTTTGTCATAATGTTAAGAATAAAAGGCACAGAGTTAAGTACGCAGGCTTTAAGTTTGATGACAAACAGAACATGGTCACTCCTATTTCCCTCAGGCTGTTTTCTAGTCTATCCGTCTTCCTCCAGCAACCACTAGCTGGTTTTTCTTTCACTGTAGATTTTAATCATTTGCCTAATGTAGAATTTCCTGTAAATGGGATCATTTGACATATTTTTGCTATAAGTTTTTAATGTGTTGATAATTAAATCCAGGGCCTTGCACATGCTATACAAGTCTACCACTGAGCTATACCTACATCCTTAACAAATATTCTTTTTGTTTCTTCATTTATTAATAATATACTAGAAAACTCTCCTGTCTGTTATAGACTGGGCATGGTAGCAGATGCCTCTGATCCCAGTACTCGGCAGGAGGATTGCTCCAAGGTTAGGACTAGCTTGGGCTATATAGCAAGTTCTAAGCCTGCTAGGGCTCTGTAGAGACACGCTCTCTCAAACAACAACCAAGGAGGGAGATATGCTGAGGGCTAGGGATGTAGCTCAGTGGTAGAAATACTTGCTCAGCATGTATGAGACCCTGTGCTAACACACACACATACACATACACACACACACTCGCTGAGGTGTCTAAGCTTGGAGAAAGAAAGCAGAGAAGGCATCTTTAAATTTGAGACACTCCTAAACATTCAGAGCAGCAGAGAGAGGGACCTGTTCCTAGGTGTCCATTCTCTTCAGTTTGTATACCACATGCATTCATTTTCTTAAAGAATGTTTCCCCTTTGTTTGAGCCATATTACATGATTGCACTGTGTACATGGAGGTTGCAGTTGGAGGTAACCCATGGAAGGAGGTTTTCTCTTACTACATAGACTAGCATTCAATCTTAGGTTGTTGTGTTTTGTATTTTATTTGCAATGCTGGGGATTAAACAAACCTTGGTTGGGTCTTGTGCCTATCCCTAGATCTTGGTTATCAAGTTTGGAGGCAAATGTTTTGGCATGCCGAACTGTCTCACCCGTCATAAAATTTTAGATATGCTTTTGAAGCACTATATAGAGTTTTATTACACACTGGAGACTACAATAGTGTGGTTGAGTTGGAATGTTATTAGCTGAGAGTACTGTGGAAAACATGCCAAGAAGCTAGCTTTGCTATGCATCTCATAGGCTGTCAGAAAGTGTAACCCTTTACTAGGCTCTAATGAAGGTTAAGTAACTTACCAAACAAATTATATTCAACAGTAAAATTGAACTTTACAATGACTTGTCTTACGTGGCCTAAAACTGGCTCCTGACTTTGTTCCTTTTGAGTAAGGTTTGTACTTGTCTTCTCCGAACACCACAAGGACATGGGATGAACGGTTCTGTGTCTCCATAAGATGGCTGATGTGCCCTTACTGCGGCTGCGGGCAGTTTGTAGCTTGCAGACAGCACCTGAGCACTTACCCTAAGCGAGCACTTCTGATCTGAATGATGCCAGAGAAAAACACGGGCCAGAGACCGCCAGCACGAGAAATTCAGGGACTGCCTCTGCCTCTACAGCTGTTTTTAGAAGGATTTTGTGCGTTAATTCAAAGTATTCTCTTTAAGATTCTGGTCCCTTGGTCCCTTTCTATACTCTTGGAAATATATATGAGAGCGTTTTAGAAGGTGGTGGCATCTGTAAGAGATTCCTAGTCTGCAGAGTTTTCCTCTGTAGTCTGGGGTTGGGATATGATGCTTCTGAAAGCCAGAAAGCAACACAAGACCAAAGAGACTGTATTCAGAATAGAAATTGCTGTTTTGCGTTTGAATGGATGAAGTCATTTAACTGTTCATTTGTTTTTCATTTTATTTTAGTTATTGTATATATTCCTTGGTTCTTGCTTCCTTGGGAAGCATGAGTCTGTTGGAACTTGGGACAGAAAGAAAACAAGGTATCTCTACAACAAAACCCAGACACTAAAAAGAGGTCCCAAACTCTGGAGAGCCAGGACACAAACATGGCCGACAGTGGCTGCAGGGACCCTGTGGAAGGTGAGACTAGCCCTCATAGCACAAAATATGAGCTGTAAGAAACGGGCTGTTGAGAAAGAATGTCTTTGATGACCAAGACCTTAAGTTATAATTCAGTAGGTTAGTTTGTTATTATTCTTACCTTTTTCATATTTACTGATTTTTACATAATATCAAATCTAATTATAACATAAGAAAGATAAATGTGGATTCCAGTAATAGGGGATGCTTTTAAAACAAAATGCTATGCATCTTTTAAAAAGATGGTAGATTCGTCTTTAGAATTCTATTTATTAAAAAAACCTGTGATTTGTAGGGGTTCTTTCATAAAGTCTTCATCCTGCTTCTCTGTGTGTGTCTGTGTGGTACAGAATACATAAGTGTTAAATAGCTTTTTCATAAGAAAAAGAGGTCATCAGCTTTTTTTATTTTTATATGTGCATGAGTGCATGTGAAGGTCAGAGGACACTTTGCAGGAGTTGCTTCCCCCTACCATATAGGTCTCAGGGATGAAACCTGAGTTGTCTGTCTGTATGTGTGTGTGTAATTGCAGACCTTGCTAGAATACAAAACTGTGGGTGAGATATTTAAAATAAAACATTTTTATCTCACTAGACTCTCAAAAGGATTTGGAAAACGAACCCTCAGTCCACTCTCAAACACAGGACACCACAGTCTCACCGAGTGACCCTGAAGAAGCCCAGACCCCACCTCCTGCCTCTGATCTCAAGAGCGACCCTCATGAAGTAGGGGCCAAAGGTCAAGAGCATGCAGACACAGGTGACAGATCAGAGAGCTCAGAGGAGACAACGTCAGACAAGCGTCCGATGGATAAAGCAGAACACAAGAGCAGCCCGAGCTCTCAGGACACAGAGCAGGAGCATCGCCCACCCTCGGAACACCTGGGTGGAGAGGCCCTGCATCTGGATCCTCACTGCTCTCAAAGCAGCGAGGGGGGAAGAGGAGATGCACAGCTGGGGAGCAGTTCTGCCAGTGCCCCCAAGGGAGCAGGAGACAGACGGGAAGCTGCTCAGGAGCCACTTGCTGCAGACTCCACCGATGGCCAGAGTTCTGCTTATCCCAGTGCAGGCCCAGGGAGCCAGGACTGCCTGAGGAGGCGACTGCCTGAGCCAGGTGAGAGACCCTCTGAGCTGCTGTCACCCTGCCTGTGTTTCCCTGGGATGGTGGAGGAGCTGGAGTGAGGTTTCCAGCCTCCTACGCCAGCTCAGTCACTGTATTTACTTGCTGCCTGTACGTTTCCATTTTCTTTAGCTTCTT
>LOJH01007347.1:4540-17086 GCA_001685095.1 Ellobius talpinus
CCTTTGGAAGAGCAGGCAATGCTCTTAAACACTGAGCCATCTCTCCAGCCCCAACTTTCTCAGTTTTAAATCCTAATCTACTAAATACAGAATATACAACTCAGATAAAGGAATTCTTTGGGGGGGTCTTCACTTTTCTAGTCTAAAGACTAAAAGGTCAGAGGGTCACTATTCTATTCTACTATAATGTATGTGCCAATCTCTCTGAGCACAAGCTGGGAATTCTTGGGACATAATTCTTTTTCCCCTTTCTTTCCTTTCTCCTTCTACCCTCCTTTTCCTTCCATTCCTTTTTATTTTTTAAAATTCCTCCATATACCAACTTGCAGTAGCCGACCTATCACGACACAAGAGACAAAGGAGAAGGAGCCCACTTGTATTGGCAGCTGCTGCTCAGTTGGGTCTGTGTGCACTGGGCCCTGTGCTCAGTTTCCCTACCTGACTTCACCCTCACCTGGCTCCATGGTCATGTCGATTACATGCACAGGAGAAACTCAGATTCGCTTAACAATTTACACAAGACATACAGCTACTAACAGAAGCACTGGGTCCCGCCTCTCAACTGAATGACTCCAGAAACCAAACTGTCACCCATGTTCATGAGTGGTGAGGTTTAGATGAAGGCCATTAGGCAAAACCAGTTCCTTACAAAGCATAGCCCAGGATGGCTATTAATTGCACACTCCGTCACTGCCTGAAGTCTGGAATTCTGGGTGACTCTGGGGTAGTCGCATCGTCACTTAGAGCATGGTTTCCATGGTTGAATAAGAGAACATTGTCTTATATTAATGTGTATAAAGTCCTTATCAAGAACGTATAGCCTCTGCTGCTCAAGAGACGAAAAGGAGCCACCTCACAGCACCTCTGAGAGTGGGGAGGACACAAATTTCAAAAATAACTGTATTATAAAATTTGGAGAAATAAGAGAAAAACAAATAACCACTCCAAATTTTGGTGTACTTCTTCCAATTTTTCCTACTTGAAAAATTAAAAGTAAAAATTGTGCTCTACTTGAAGATTTGTCCTGTTTCTCTTGACTGCTACACCTTTTCACACAGCTGCACGCACGCCACTGTCATTTCTCATGCACTACACATCCCACAGCTGGCAGGTCATTCTTGTCATTTGAGCTGGCTGCATTATATGAAAGACTGGATTAGTGAACTGCGAACTTTTGCTCCCTGCCAGACATAGGTAAGGTTTCCACAAGCCTCTGGTCACATGTACAGGGTTCTTATTCATGACGCCCAAAACCCTGTTTTACTTACGTTTCTACTTAAACACCATAAAGTTAAATGTGTATATTTATATTATTAATTAACGTTAAACTCATGGTTCGATGACTTAGGCCTAAATAAAGTTGATTTAACACATACTTTTCTGGAAACACCTATGTTATGAAGCATTATAGTTTCAGTTTGGGATGATACCTTAAAGCCCCAGTGTTAAGATGTTGGGCTAAGTGAGAGGTTTAGGTCAGTGGTTCTCAACCTGTGGGTCACAACTCCTTTGGGGACTGAATGGCCTTTTACAGGGGTCCATATCAGATATCCTACATATCAGATAATTACATTACAATGCATAACAGTAACACAATTACAGTTATGAAGTAGCAATGAAATAATTTCATAGTTGGGGGTGACCACAACATGAGGAACTAACTTATTAAAGGGTCACGGCATTAGGAAGGTTGAGAACCCCTGGTTTATGTCATTAGTAACATACACTCAAAGGAGGTCATGGGAAGCCACTGTGTCCCTTCTCATGATGTGGGCAGCTCCACCACACAGTCCAGCCTTGATGTTCTGTCACAACATGAGCCGGATAGCTGACAGACTCAGACTGAAACGTGATTATCCAAGGATGTTGTTGTAAGACTTTTAGCAATGGTTGTATTTCCTGTTAGTTAGTTAGTTAGTTCCCGCAGAAGTGCATTTGTTCTGACTAATGAGTTATTGTACAGCAGGAAGACATCTGACCACAGCAGAAGCCTAAACACGACTGCAGAACTTTGTTCGGTACAGGCTGAGAGTATGGCAGACGACTCAGATGCTTGCTATTCTGTGCTCATCTGTGAAAACAACCATAAGAGGACCAGGAATATTGATTTGACCTAAGAATAAACTTCAATTGCCAAGTAAATTTATAAGTACAGTATTTGTGAAGAAGTAGGATTCACTGTATTTTCTAATTATTGGGCAATTAAGCTAGTTCTTTTTCTTTCTTGAAATGCTACCATCATCAATGCTGTTGTGCATAAAGCTTCTTTTAGGAGAAGAATTCTCTTGGAAACTAGTGGAAACTTATAACTTTGATGGAGCCTACTTAATTGTGCTATTCTTGTAGCATCCCATAATAGTCCTTACAACCCATATGTGTTAGTCAGCTTTCTGTTACTGGAATACATATTTGAGATAATGAACTTATAAAGAGAAAAGGTTTGTCCTGGCTCACAGTTTTGGAAGGCCTAGTCCATGAGCTGTTGCTTTGGGGCCTGTGGTGAGGTGGACCATCACATCTGGAGTGCATAGTAGAGCAAGCAGCTCAGTTCACCTCCTGAGAAAGGACCAGAGTAGCCTATCGTCCCTCAAGGGTAGCTGTCAATGACTAGAACTGTCACTTAGTCCCACATCTTCCAACGTCACCTCCTCCTAATAGCACCAAGCTGAGGAGCAAGCCCTTTAACACAGGAGACTTTGGTGTCACCCACGATCCAGACTTTAGTGCTCTGCTACTCACAGAATGTGCGTGGTCTTAGAACTGGCAGCATCAGCATCACTTGGGGGCTCCTTAGAAAAGCTGACAAGATCTTGCCAATCCAAGTGTCCAGAATCTGACTTTAAACAAAATCAATTCCCATGCACATTAAAATTTGAGCTTTGCTATGAACCAAGAATTCTCAAACTTTAGCATGCACCGGCCTCCACTAGTCAGCTTGTTGAACACAGATGCCAGAACCTGCTGCCAGCATTTCTGACTGAAGCATGGAGTAGGCCCAGAATTTCTAATGAGTTCCTCAGGATGCTGACAATCCTGGATATAGGTGACATCTTTTGAAGCACCACTTTGGCTGGTTCATGGTGAGACTCTGCAGAATCAATGCTGTAAAGGTGATAAAGTGTCCTTTTTAGAGAAAGAGAAGAGGGATGAGTGGTTTATAACTTATCAAAAGAAATTTTCACTTCGGAGCTGAGTCAAGCTAACTAGATTGGTTAGACAAACTGAGAAAAAGAAGTGGAAAAAATTGTGTTTGTTTCCTCTTATTTAGGCATACTCCATAAAAGAATCTACAACTAAGGAACCGAAAAACTTTTTATTGAGTATTTGTTTCATCAATTATATTCATAATTATACACAGAAAGATAATCTGAGGGACTTTCTAGGGAAAGTATTTTATTTCCTTTAACTTCTTCAGTGTCTTCTTGGTCTCTAACAAATCTCTGGCTGCTATCTACCACCCAGACAAAGGCCAGGGACTTCTTAGAAGCTCACACAGAAATGTCAAATACAGAACACTGTTACGCAAATGCATGACTCCTCAGCGTAGCACAGTTTCTGGGTATGAGCTATTTTAGGTAAGTCACTATTGGAAGTTCATATTGCTCATAAGCCTGGCAAGACTTTGATGCAAAAGACTCTCCTGTATGGGTACTTCCTTGGAGTTTCTTCCATTTTTTTCCTAGGGTGCCCTTGGCTTTTCAATGATAATGAGGTTCTTCTTCCTTTACCGCCTTTCATTTTGTATGGATGGTGTGCAATTGTATATGTATGTTGGCATGCATATGGACATATGTGTATGAGCAAGTGGAAGCAAGAAGATGATGCTGGATATCTTTCTCAATCATCACTTCCCACTTTATATTAAATTCTGCTGCTGCTGATTCTTTTTAAATTATTTTTAAGAAATTTCAGACAAGGTCTCTCTGTGTAGCCTTGGCTAGCCTGGAACTCACTCTGTAGACCAAGCTGGTCTCAAACTCAAACAGGTCTGCCTGCCTCTGCCTCCCGAGTGCTGGGATTAAAGATGTGTGCCACCATACCTGGCTAAGGCAGGATCTTAGTATTCAACCCAGAGCTCATGGCTTCCGGTAGTCTAGCTAGTCAGCTTGCCGAGAATCCCCTGCCTCCACTTTCCAAACACTGGGATTGCAGGCATTACATGGGTGCCAGGGATCAGAACCTTGGCTCCTATATCTGTGTGGCACTGAACCATATCACCAGCCTTTCTGTCTTTACTTCCTAGAGCCAGACCACACCTTATCTCCTCCACTGAGCACCTCATCTGAGTATTGCTGCATTTCCAGGAAAAGAACCCCTAGGTTTCCTCTGTTTTTATCCTGCCTCTTTCTTTAGGGTCTATCATGACAGCTGAGGTTGTCAATACGGTGGCCCAAACTTACCAGAAAGGAGCAGAGCATTGTGCCATTGTTTAGGTCTCTGACCAGCACACCAATTCTGGGCTGATCACTCCATACCTGCTTAACTTGCCTGTAAAGTGTGCACTACTCCCGGCTTCTTGATCATCCACGGTTCCAAATACAATAGAGCGAGTAAGAACCAGACGGTGACTCCAGGAGAGGCCCGGCAAGCACCTGGCATTTGCTTCTTCCCAGTACTGTGGATAGTCTTGATAGCATCAGCCAGGACACTCATTTGCACCATTGTGGTATCAGAGGAAGAGAGAGAGGCAAGGGCTGGCCCAAAGCTTTTAGAACCTCACTGGATACGCAATGTAAATAAACTGTGGTCAAAGGCGAGCAGGACGTGGTGAGTGTGAGGGAGAGTCAGTACACCACGCCACACCATGCCACGCCACGCCAGGCAGACGTCTTGATGGAAAGAAATCCGGAAGGATACAGAAAAGCTATGCCGCTGTATTCCTTTCCCCAAGAGACGTACTCTGGTCTTGAGGTCTCTGAGAATATTTAAAGTCGTGGCTTCGAAAATTTGCACAAGCAATAGAAAGCAAATGTTCAATTATTTTTTCCATAGATGAACAGATGGAAGAGATTTTACTCAAAATGGCAAGAGAAAGGAGATGGGGGTAGGGAGAATGTGGGAAGACAGTAAAATCTGTCTTCGTTTTGGCTCTGGAGCTTTACCAGCTGCACGGTCAGGTGGGCATTTCCCCAGAAGTTGCTCTGCCTGACACAGGGAAGGGAGACTCACTGAGGGCTGGAGGTCACGATGGGAACAGCCATAGGTATGCTGCAGATGTCCCTTTGTGGCATGCATATGTACTTAGAGAGTTGTGATATGGGATATCATAGAACTGCTATGTGATTGGTAAAATGCTTCTGCTTACTTCAGCCAGGGATTATTTTCTCTGGACAACGCAGTCCTGACTCGTGTTTTGCTGGGCTTTATCTCACTAGACTAAATTACCTGCGGTTATCCAGGCCTGCAGATAGTCTAATGTATCCCATTAACAGCAGGCCTGCCAGCAGCTAACAATGCAGGCACCGTGCCTGGGGGTAATAAGAAGCCTCAGTGGACTTATTTTGCAAATTGATCCCTCTTTAGTAATAGCAACTGTGACAGTCCCCTTTAGGACTCTAAAATAGAATCTTTCTCAGTCTGGATCCTACAGCGACTTCCCCCAGTTCCAGGTGGAAACTGCTTTCCTGGCTGCCAGCAGCCATCTCTCTTCAGCCCCAGTCTCCTGGGGCTCTGTCCTCTGTCTTTCTTATCGTCTTTCTTCTGTCCCTCATCGTCGGCCATTTCTTCAGCCCTTTGCCCAATCAACTCAATCTTCCCTTCTCCAACCTCTCACCAAATGTCTGCTCAGAGCTGTCCTCTCCACCACTGCCCCAAGCCAGGGAATCGCCGGAGACAGTCAGTGTCTGTCTGCAGAACGCCCCACATTGTTTTCTCCTTCGTATTTTTAAACAATTAAAGCTGCAGTGATTGGGCATTCTCTCGGGGGTGCTCCGCAACACACAATCGGTTTTTGCAAGAAGATAGCTTTTTATCAACACTGTCACATGGAGAAATCTTGGTACTAAAGGAGTCGACACACAAAACACTAACAGCTGCTAAGACTAGATACCACAGCCTGGCGTGGAGCGCACACTCACAGTCCCACACTTGGGAGGTGGAGGGGCAGGAGTTCAAGGTCACCACAGCTACACAGTGATTTTTAAACCAATTTTCACTCCATGAGATTTTTGTCTCAAAGAAACAAAAACAAAAGAAAATCCTTCTCTGCTTGGCAATTGCACATATGAATAAGAATGTAAGAAAATTCTAGCCCAGTAAAACAAATCTACAAATGGAAAGAGAGCTTTGGGTAAGTTTTCATATTATAATGTATGTACGTGGGTGTGCATACATGTACGTAGGTGTGCTTGCCTGTGCAAGTATGTGTGGAGGTCAAAGGCTGACATGGGGCTGTACTGAGAGAAGATCTCTCACTGAGCCTGGAGATTGCCACCTCAGGTAGAGTGACCAAGCAAGCTCAGAGATCCAGCTGTCACTGCGCTAGGGTTACAGATAAATTCTGCATGCCCAGCGTTTTTTTGTTTTGTTTTGTTTTGTTTTTGTGGGTGCTGAGGATCTGAACTCAGGTCCTACTCAATAAACTGTCTACCCAAATATGCTTACTTTTAAAAATACAATTGAATTTCTTTCTTTAACAAAATCTGCAAGTTCAAGACACTAATCCATCAACCAACTTACTATTTGGGGAAATACAAGAAAATAATTTTCAAAACCAGCAACCATTATGCAAAATAATAGAGTTTTACAAAGTCTCGCCACACTCTGCATGGATTTACTGGGTCTTCAGGTCTTCATTTTCTTGTTTTTAGTGTTTACTTTTTCAGCCAGTTAAGGCTGGCTTAAAGTCAGCAGTTTCTTTATGGCGTTTTCATTCCCACGTGCCATTTACTTGGTTCTCATTGACTCCTGTCCCCCACTGCCCTCTTCCACCCCCTTTTGCCCCTCCTCCAAATAAGCCCATACTTTCTCACTCATCCCAGGACTCATGTCTGACTCAGTTGTACTGTGAGCGAAAGGACAGTAGAAGGCAGTGAGAGACGGTTGGAAAGAGCCACCCACCATAGTAAAAATGCTTGAGTTTGCTTTAATCACAATGAAAATCATAAATGAATGGATTCATTCATACAAATTGGTGAATTTCACTTGAGAACACAAGACAAATCAAAGTAAGACACACCACACTGAGGGGACTGACCTGCAGCCACATCCCTCAGCCGAGACCTGGTCCGTCAGTGGAAAGAAGCATCCTTTCGAGTACAACGAGCAGCTGAAGCAAAGCCATTTACAGTGGGCATGCCCAAAGACAGCAAGATCATATCAGGACTGGATGCGGTTTAGGTCAGGGAGGTTCATAACCTGTGGGTCATGACCCCTTCTCACAGGGGTCTCGCATTTCGATTCATGACAGTTATGCAGTAGCACCGAAATCATTTCATGGTTGGGGGTCACCACAGCATGAGGAACTGCACTGAAGAGTGGCGGCGTCAGGAAGGCTGAGAGCCACTGATTTAGGAGGAAGTCCTGGGACAAGCCTGAGATCAATTTACCTTTTTTTCCCCTGTCTTGCTCGGGCACCTCCACCTGAAACACTGAACAGCACTACCTCCTCCTCAGCAGCAGCAGCTTCCCTGGAGGTACTAGGAGAGTGGTGAGGGAGGACTAGCGTCGGCCTGGATTTTAACCAGACTGCCCTAGAAATGGTCATTTGCCTGTTTGATGTTGGTCGTTCATAGCCAGGTTCCTACAGTGTCGTAATTATGGTCATCTGAACACAAAGTCTTCGTCTCCCACGTTAAAAGGGACACACAGTAAAAGTACAGCCACCAGGAAGTCGACTGCTTTGCTGAGAACGGTCAAACCCCGCGCAGGCCTTTTGCACTCTGCAGTTCCACCCTTCCCACACTGTGTCAGCCTTAGCGCAGAGAAGCAAAACGATGGGCTTAGTTTCACAAGTCCGTCTTATAAAAGGCACACGAATCACGGGTGAGGATCTAAGGCAATGGTTTTCCTAGTTCTAACTCTGTCATGGGTTTTTCATTTTTTTGTGGTAGATAAGAACATAAAAATGTAATTGGTCATGAAAACGCAACATCCAGAGCAAAGGTCTATGGTTGCAGGATGGCTCCTCTAACTGCACAGAAGTCCACTGAAGGATTCGGACTCTCCATTTGGTCCAGCACTTGCTTGAGTAGTTAACTTAGCTGCGTGCTGTTTTTAGACGCACGTTCTTTACAATAAAGTGATTTTTTTTAATTTTGTAAAAGTACCTTAATATAAAAGTAAGTATTGAGATAAATGAAGAAGGCAGGTGAACCATTCAAGGTAGCGTGTGTGCGTGTGTGTTTGTGAATCTCATACTAAAGTGTAAAAACCACTGTTTTTTTAGAAGCTGAAGTATCTGTCCTACCGCATACACTGGTGGTCCTCTGCCTGATTCTAACCACAGCCTGCACACTGGTCTGCCGGGGTGATACTATGAGGACACACACACACACACACACACACACATGCACGCACACAAAGATGATTCCCAACAGGGTAGGAAGTATGATCTGAAAGGCTTCCTTAAGAACTCTCCCTGCCGGGCCCTCCATCTGCTGAAGAACCACCAGTACCACACCTCACCAAAGCACACTTGCCAACAGGGTTCATGGAATGCCAAGCACCAGGTACAAATGACCAACCAAAGGCTCAGAGCATCCAACCCTCCCTCTCCCTCCACCCCTTCTCTCCTTCTCATCTGACTTAGCCTCTGCTTAATGGCTCATTAATCTCTTTGAGTAGCCAATATCTGGAAGGAAAAAAAAACCAAACCAATTCAATTAGAAAAGACACTTCTCTTACTTTACCTCCCCCAGTTCTCTGTAACCCCTTCCATGTTTAGTTTTCTCCTTAAAACGTTACCATGAAATAGGTTATTTATTTACTCCTTGTCTCCTTCCATTGGAATCAAATAAGCAAGAGGCAAGTCTTTTTGTCTCCTTTGTTCTCTGCCACATATTAGTACCTAAAATAAATAGATACTCAGTAAATACTTGTTGATTAAATACATAAAACTGAGCGACAACGCCTCTATACCTGCCAGTGCTACCTTGGCCCATTCTCCTTGCCATCATGATTTGTCCCCCATCCCTTCAATCACCTCTCGAGTACAGCATGTTAGCCCTTGATCTTCTTAGAGTTCTTCTTGCTAGCTGCATCTCGGCAAAGTACCAGCATCTGGGCTCCATGATTATCTGTGCCATGAAAATCCTCTTTAACCCCACCCTCTTATCTTCCACTGCACCTGCTGTGCCAACCCCCAACCCTTTATTTCTACAATTAAACTTATTTTGCTCATTGTCCGGCCCAGAGTAAAATAAGATCTGTAACTCATGCTAGATTTAGATCAATAAATATTTGTGGTACCACCCAACGCTCAAAATCCACTGCACACAAAAGAAAGATTAAGAATCCGAACTGGATTTGAAAATTGAGTACTACCTATATTCTCTGTTATCTCTGGTTGAGTCAGCAGCCTTTTGTCTCAGCTGCAAAACGAGAATAGTATTTACTTTGTATTCTAAGGGTTATGTTCAAATGAAATGATATACATAACAACTTTGAGAGGTTTATAAGCACGTCCTAACTGCTAACCAAATGGTAACACTACACTGTGACAATGCCGCCGCATTGGGGACTCGTGAGAAAGTCCACGCTTTCTACTATGAATAGACTTCATTGCTTTCTTTCTTCCTTTCCATGTCAGAATTCTGATTTTGCTCATTCTGGGTCCTTATTTAGGAATAGTGTCTCTCTTCTTTCCTAAAACTAACCCTAAAATTACCCACACTAATAGTTTCCAACCCTGTCCACATATTACAATCAGTGAAGCTTTCAAAAGTATAGATGACTAAACCAATTACCTATTTCTAGGCCAACTAAATATGAATCTCCAGGAATGGAAGTATTATGTCAGGACTTTTTGTTGTTGTTTTATGAGACAGGGTCTCAGGCAGCCAAGGCTGACCTCGAACTCACTGTGCTTAAGGATGGCTTGAACACCTAATCTACTGCCTCCACCTCCCAAGTAGGATTACAGCATAGGCCATCACATGTGGCAGCATTTTGTTTTGAAAGTTCTCTGATAGAATGCCAGGACAAGTTATTAGGGTATAGAGGATCCTTTTAAACAGAGCGCTGGAACAACTAGATACTCAAAAGTGATATACTTTCTTATATCATATTGAGAAATTAACTAAGCTTTGAGGTAAAACTATAAAATGTCCAAATGGAAATATAGGGATGGGCCTTATTTGTTAGAGAGCACAGCCTTTATAACATCAAAGCATACAAAAAAGGGAAGAAACTGAACTTCATAAAGACGTAGTTTTTGGTACTCAACACTAAGAAAAAGGCAGCCCACAGCCTATGAGAAAATATTTGCCATTCACTTAGCACAGCGCAGTTTGTGTCCAAAGTATAGAAAGGGCTTTCATAAATCAATAATAAAAACACAAATGACTAATTTTTAATATATGCAAAGACTCTGAACAGACATTTCTCTAGAGAAGATACACGCATGGCCAGAACACATCAAAAGATGCTCAGCATCACCAGCCACCAGGGAGGCATCGACAAAGGCATGATGAGATATTGCTTCAAACCCACTAAGGCGATGCTCGTGACATGACAGGTAACAGTTGCCGCTTCCCAGGATGTGGAGAGGTCTGAACTGTGTGCTGCTGATGGGAATGTGCAATGGGGCAGCCAACACAGAAAGCAGCTCAGTGTGTCCTCAGTTGTTCAGTACACAGTTATCATACGACCCACCATCTCTACCCCAAGGAAAACGAAAGGATAGGCAAAAAACTTGTACATGAATATAAAAAGCAGCAGAATTCCTTGTAGGTAAAAGTAGAAATAGCCCATGTCCATAAACAGATGAATGGAAAAAAGAGATTTAACTATGTAAACTTAGATGTTATTTGGCAATATAAAGAGATGAAGTACTGATACATGTAATGGATGAACTTTTAAAAAAGTGAGAAAAGCTAATTAGAAATGATCATACACTAAATGATTTATTTATAAGAAATGTCCAGAAAAAAAGACTATTCTATTGGACTTCCATATACCAAGTCCTATAAATTTTTTACACAGTTAAAAAAGAAACATCCAGAGTAAGCAAAAAAATATGAAACGGGAGATTGATTGGTGGTTGCTTAGTGCTGAGGGGTGAGGAGGAATGATTGCTAGTGAGCGTGTAGTAAATTCTAATGTTAAAGTTGTTGTATACTAATTTTCCTTCTAGATTTCTTGGGAATAAAAATCGCATCTTCTAAAACTTTGACTCCTCCGTTTCTTTTTCCGGTATCGTAACTGACAGAGCAGATGTGTGATATCCTTGGAATGACTTTTTTTTTTCTTCAACCAGCGGAGTGTTCCTAGGTAATGCTCTTTAACTTTAGCAAAAACTCCAAGTATCAGGCTACAGCACCTGGCTGATCTGTTCACCCTGCCTATCTTGGCTCACGTGAGCTCCACGTGTGATCAGTCAGCAGCGCACAAAGAGGAAGGGAAGTAGACAGTGCAAACCAAGCTCCCCGGTTCTGCATCCAAGTACAGTCGTGGTGTGTATGCCTGCCCTTAGAGGTGGCGTCTTGCCCTTAGGAGCCACACCGATGCCAGTTCCCCAGGACCCAGCTCTGCTCTGACTGACTTTGTTTACTAAATAAATTCATCCCTACTCCTGGAGTAGTTTCAATTTTTAGACAGAAAGACATCTATTGATGATCACTGATACACAGTATTTTATTGTTTGATATTAAACAATTAAGAGTTATTGTTTTATCCCACAAGTATGTTATACACGAAAATAAACAATCTAGAATGCAGCCACTAGGAGTGGGACGGTGGGGGTTCTCTATCCACCCTGTGCCTTAAAGGAACAATGTTACTTCAATAAATCTATGTGCAAGCTAAATTTCTTTCACGGAAATAAAACTCTGGTTTGATGAAATAAGCATAAAGACAGAATCTAATGAACATTTCTCAAAATGACTTTGAATACATAAACATAATTTTTTAAAGGTTAATGATTTGGTCTTCTAGTAGACTTCAACATTTTAATAGATCTTTGGAAATGCTCTCAACAGAGTCTTGAGAGGATAGAAAAAATGTAATATATTGAGATATTTTAAAATATAGGGAATTTTATCTAAAATAGTATTAAATGGTTCAACTCAGGAAATAAAAACAGCAAAACACAAAACTACAATTGTCTGGGCAATAGGCGGAGGTCTCCCTCCTGCAACTCTAGGACATTAAAACACACAGAGAAAACAAAATGAGGATATTCAATATTAATTTGAGAAAGAAAATAAAGTATTTCAGCTTTGGATATGATAATTTTAAACTGAAAGTATGTTTGCTTAGAAGATAAAGAATAAAACTTCCCCCAAAGAATCCAGGGAAGAATGGCCTGAAAGCTACCATGAGCACCACAGTTTAGAACTCTGCTCTAGGAGAACTCAAAACCAGGCACTGACTACAAAAAGTAAGATG
>LOJH01007347.1:19302-31122 GCA_001685095.1 Ellobius talpinus
ACAAGAGCTAGTTCCAGGACAGGCTCCAAAGCTACAGAGAAACCCTGTCTTGGATACCCCACAAAAAAAGAAAAAAGAAAAAAAAGGAAAAGGCTCTAAAAGTCTCTTAATGAATCTTGGAGCAAAATTTGACTTCAGTGTGGAATCTTAGCAGCAAAGACATCCATGCTCACTCACCAAATGGGCTCATGACATTTATTTACTCTGGATTTTTTTTAACATTATACCAAAGTGGAGACTAACATAAAGGACTATCCCTTCTCCCTAACACTTTGCTTTACAATTATCAATACTTTCCAAATACTGACCATCACTTTTTGTATTTGGAAAATGGTCCCAAATCCTTGAACCCACACGGTCTCAGTTGTGAGATGTCTAGTGGCTGGGAGCCTTCACACAGATTCATTCTAGTGCTCAACAAGATGCGTGCAGAACAAAGAGAGAGGAAGTGCTTGTTACAAGAAGACTTTTCCACTATTGCTTTATACAGGAATAGAATATCAGGGGCAAAGAGGGTCACCAGATCTCTAGAAAAAAGTCTGTAGAATATCACCGTGGAAAAGATGGACCAAAGAAGCTTATCTATCTATGTAGGGTAGGAATGCTCATGGCTAGTGCAGTACAGAAATGTTGCTGGCAGGCCCTGAGGGTACCACAAAGACTATGCCAAATATCCATATGTCAATCTTATTTGAGAATGATTAAATAAGAATAAGATGAAAATATGCATACTTATTTCTTTTAATAGCAATCAAAACCAACAAGAATACAATCGAACTCCCAGACTTATAAAAACAAATAAACCATTTTCCTCTTAAAATCATACTGGCTAACTGAGGGAATCAACAGTCCACATGGGCTTACTATGGATGGTGTCAATAAGATCCACAACTAGTATATCAAGCTATATATGTTAAAAGTTTTCAGGGGTTCGCATGTAAATCATATCTACATAAAGAAAGCTATTTTAAAAGCCAGTTGGCTTTGCTCTGGAAGTTGCCCAATTATAGCAAGGGTCAATTAGTAGCAGCACATCGAACAAGTCCTCCAGTGGTAGCGAGAGTCTCTGCAACAGTTCAACAATACAGAGCCTATACATGCCCCTAAGAACAGCCCACCCAAGACTGGCTTAATATATCATCTGGTGAAGTAAAACTGATGGCTGTATGGCCTTGGCACTTCAGCCTGGTGGAGTCTCTCTGGGTTAGCATGCTTCCCAGTACCACTGAACCATCAACTGAACCAACAGGGTCCTCTAGGTCAAATCTCATGGGAGGCCACTGGGAAGGTGCCTATCCAAACTGTAGAAGATGGAGACATCATTCTCAGAAGAGATCATTGCATATGGGGAAAGAAGAAGGGCAGACAAACATATAAAGGTATGCACCCTAAGGGGGTACCACCCAAGAGAACCCTGCTGTGGTGACATGAATGCACAGACGTGGTTACCACAAGTGAAATGTGCCTGGTGTGCTTGAGGAGCCAAACTTTCTTTTTTTGAGATAGGATTTCTCTCTGTAGCTTTGGAGCCTTGGAGCCGGTGCTGGAACTCACTCTGTTCCAGCTGTCCTCGAACTCACAAGATCCATCTGCCTCTGCATCCTGAGTGCTGGGATTAAAGGCATATGCCACCACTGCCCAGCTTGAGGAACCAAATTTTTAAATTTTAGTTAACTTTTAAAAATAATCACATGTGGCTAATGGCTAACATCCAGTATAGTCACCTCAATAAATCCTGAGTTGAAGTCTATCATCTTGAATAGTTTTTAATGTCAGCAATGTGGGCAAGTGTGGGGAGCTATACAGCCATTAAAAGAGTCAGCTCTTTCAAGAACCAAATTAACCCCTTCAGGTTTCAGTAATGACTAGGAGATGATTCTGGTCTTCTTAAGAACATTTTCAAAATTCAATAGCAGATAAAAGTGTGCCAGGCAGTGGAGGTGCACACCTTTAGTCCCAGCACACAGAGGCAGAGGCAGGCAGATCTCTGTGACTTTGAGGCCAGCCTGGTCTACAGAGTGAGTTCCAGGACAGGCTCCAAAGTTACACAGGAAATCCTGTCTTGAAAAACCAAAAAAAAAGCAAAAACAAACAAACAAACAAAAAACCCAAACCTAAATATAGGAATCATGGTACATTTTTTCTCGCTATAGAAATATGAGCTGTTTTAATTTTTGTTCTTTGTGAAAAATGTGTATTTAAAAAAGGAAAATGGCTTGTTACAAAACTATAAACTAAGGCAGGTCTTAAGGACCAAGACTCAGCAGTTACTTTTGATCAAACATAGTAGAAATAAAAGAATATAGTTCACAAGTACTGATGCATGCAGACTTGGATTTCTGCCCCAGGTACCAGTGTGCAGGGGTCAAAACTGGCAAAGATCTTTGCTGCCTGTCAATCATGGGAGCCTAGACTGCCTGAGCTTCAGTTTTCTCCTTCATAAACAGGCCTATAGAGGCTATACTATGCATTGTGTGGATGTTAGATAAAGTAGCACACACAGAAGTTAGCACAGTCATCAGATTACGGAAGGTAGCACGCTGTATCTGTAGTTGGTGTGTTATTAGTCAAACACTGTGGACTCCCTCACCCCTTTAGAACAAAAATTTCAACAGCTACTTAGGTACAAGAGTCAAAATTATGGAAATAATACACTACCACTATTTTATTACAATAAAACTCTAACAGATACATTCAGGAAATTATATAATTAATCAGTAACATTTTTCCCCAAAGGAAAGGTCAACCAAGTAGCTTTTCTTTAGGAGACTGGCAGAATCATCTGAGGTTCTGAACCATTGCGGATGGTGCTTCAGGTAGGCAGGCCGGCTAATAAAGAACTCTTAGAAAGCAGCTAAAATTTCCACATTAAGATGCAGCTTGTACAAAACGGTATTATCTAGTATAGAAAACACTCTACTAGTTGAGAACACAGGTCTGAACTCTCTACTCTCATGTCTGTGTGTTAACCCTAACCTATCTGTACCCTTTCCATAGTGAATGCACCATTAATCAACACAGGAATTTAGTGTTCAAAGACCTTGGCAGGCTATTCAATTATGTTTATTTACTTCCCATTAAACGGAGAAAGTAATTTAAAAAAATAAGGAAAATACTCTTCTAAAAACCACTAAGCTATACTTGTGTTAAGGGAGAGTCTCAAAGCTACACATGCTCCAGGGGTCACCAGCCTGGATCAGCTTGGCAAGATCACGGCCACTCAGTGGTCTCATTTGTATTTAAAACTTATTATAAGGAATACCAAATTGCTCCTGCATTGTCCATCATCATGCATGGTGTCTCCCAGAAAAAGAGCTCAGGCAAGTGGTTTGCACTACAGCTTCACACCAGGGAGAGGTTTTCTATTCTTAGAAAATTAGACACCCACATTACAGGTAACTGCACTATAATCCAGTGAATTACCACCTTTGTCCCCGTTGCTGTGGTCACAGTCTGGTTATGTCTAATATACATGCTTTTATAATTAACGCTTTGCTTGTTCGTCCTTGTTTTGAGTTGACTTCCCTCCTAACCTCAATGTGTGTGTGTGTGTGATGATAAGCACTTAAAATCACTATGAATAAAATTTTAGAATTAAATACATATGTATGAACAGTAAAAAGATAAAAATCTCATGTAGGTAAATTCTATAATCATCTTTATGATAAAAGGAACCCCTTAAATGCATGCATAGTTTGGCAAACTTAAAAGAGTACCATTAGTTAACTGAATCTCAGCTCTGAAATATTTTTTCAAAGGATAATAAAACATCAAATCAGCTGTAGAGGAGCAATTTTTGTAATGCTATATGCTATCTAGACAAACTGTAACAACATGATGAAGTTTTAATGTATCCTCTCTGCCAAAGGGGTGCTTATTAGTGCAAGATGTAAGAATTCTTCTGACTAATACTGCAAACACACTGGAGAAAATTGTTTCTCAATTTATCAAATATTTAGCAACCTCAAAATACATCATCCATAATGATGATGATCCATTATGGTAAGGTGCCATAACCAAGCTTTCAGGGGTCTAAAAATACTGTCTGGAATGCTGGAAACATTTTACATACTAGAAGAACAAAATGAAACTGTTACTTTGTGCCTTGCATCATCCTGCTCAGGACATTTTCTAGGGTGGTGGCACAGCGCGAAGACAGGGTTAGTGACAGAGAAAGCTAGAAGATACTTCCTGAAGAGTGGTGCAAAATCCAGAACTGGGAGTATTGGAGCACACGTCGAATCTCAGCCTTTGGGAAGTGGAAGCAGGAAGTCATAAGATCAAGACAGGGAAACCTAGGAACAAGGAGACATTTTCATTCTGCCTTCAAAGTAGAGACAAGACAGAAGGCGGAGACAGGATGGAGCAGGCATTTGCCTTTTCCTTTAGGTAGGCCTTACACCCTCACTTTAAGGGAACTGTCTCTCCTGCCACTTTGAACTCGTGTTGATTCAGACAGACCTCTCTAAGGGTTTGAAGAGTGAGCAGTGGCACAAGTCAGGCCACCTCATGTCCTGGGTCATGGTTAGTGAAAAAGGACAGACACATGGCAAAGCCAGCCAATGAAAACGATCAGACTCAGCCCCAGGATGTTCGCTGAAACTACTGAGAAGTAAACCAACTTTTTTTTTTAAATTAGGATACTAGTTATAAGGAAAGTGAGCAGAGAGCTGTAGTCTGGTCCATTAAAGGGATGAGCACACCAAATGCCAAGACAGACAGATTCCCAACAACAGAGACAAAGCATCTAGCAGACCTGTCTGAAGCTGTACCTCCTCACCTCACAAGCCAACCAGTCTATCGCTCCCCGCTTCATTTTCTTTTCAAAGCTTAAACCAATTTGATATGGGTTTCCATCAGCTGCAGCCAAGGGAGACCTCGGGCATGAAGTTACTGACATCGTATGTATCCCCCCATACTCCACAAGGCCAATTACAATCAGACCCCTGTGCCAGTCTCTTTAACGCTAGTAACTTTTATACTTGTATTGATTAACCTTCAAGACCTGTCTTCTAACTTTGACATTTTTCATTTTTTACATTTTATTTTTGTCTTTGACATCTTCAATGCTCAGTATTCTCCACTCAAGAGAGGGATCTATCGTTGCTCAATTTCCTTTTCCTTTCATTCTTTCTTTTTTTTTTCAAACACAGTCTTCTATGCTGCCCAAGATGACCTCAAACTCTGTGAGCCAGGTGCCTCAGTCTCCCACCTACCAATAGCTGCAAGTGCCACAGAGTATTGCCTTGGATGTTGTGGTATTAGCCTCACGACTCAGGGACACACATAGCTAAAATTCATCTCTAGAACTCCACACCGCATACATTTCTCATTGTTGGCTCTTCTTGTGACACCAACAGATTATACTGTGAGTCTCTGTCTATTCAAATAGACTGTAAAATCCTGTTTTTCTTAGGATTCCTTTCCTGACATTGATTTTAAAGCTGGTTCTCGATACTTTGTCTGAATGTCCATTTTAATTGATTCTTTCTTCTATGACTAGCCTAAATATACTGAAAGAAATTACAATAGCTCAAGAAATTATTCAAGAGTAGAGACTCTCCCCCAAAGAATTTTGTGTTGTGAGCAAAAGATGCTTTTAGCACTTACCAGTGCATTATCTGTGTCCCTAGCTCTTCCTCTGGTGGCTAGGATTATTATGGAGCACAATGAAAACAGAGCTACAAATGACGGACATTCACCAAGATTTCAAGCATTGTGTTAAACTGCTCCTAGCGAGCTCCAGCTGTCAGCTTGTCACAGCCTTGTCAACTGTGGGGATCTCAACTGAGGGATCCTCCAGATCAGATTGGCCTATGACATGTCTGCCAAAGACTGTCTTGACAGATGATTGACGTGGGAGGCCACAGTTCACTATAGTCGGTACCATCCCTAAGCAGGTGGGCCTGGGCTGTATAGGAAAGTTAGCTGAGCATGGGGCTGAGAGTAAGCCACAGAATGAGCCAGTAAACACCATTCCTCCATGGATCTTGCCTTGAGTTCCTGCCCTCATGAGTTCCTGCCCTGAATTCCCTCAGTGATGGACTGCGGTTTGAAATATTGGCTGAGGGGGAGGGGGAAGAAAATGGGAGGAGGTGGAAATTTTTAATATTTAAATAAATTATAAAAAAAATTAAAAAAAGAAATATTGGCTGAAATAAACCCTTTCCTCCCCAGGTTGTTTTTGGTGAGAAAGCATTATCTGAGCAACAACAGAAAGAAAACAGAAAAGCCCCAGTAAATATTCCACTTGATTCCTATGATGATTTAAGGTAAGAATTTGAATCTTGTTTTAAGGTGAGGGAAGTGAAGTATATAAAGCAAATGGAAAAATCAATGTGTTAGAATATATTTCATGAGGCATCCACCCAGGATTACTCGGAAAGACCACAGACTCTAGCCAGCTTCACACAAATGAAAAGAGGCACCCAAAATGCTAGCTTTAAAAGAATTATATACTATGTATATCTGTTTTGAAGAAACGTTGTTATTATATGGGAAAATGATAATATCTCTCTCTTTTTTTCTTGGTTTTTCAAGACAGGGTTTCTCTATGTAATAGAACTGGCTATCCTGGAATTTGCTTTGTAGCTCAGGCTGGCCTCAAACCCACAGAGATCTGCCTGCCTCTGCCTCCCTAATGCTGGGATTAAAGGTGTGCACCACCACAACCCTGCTAAGGGAAATGATAATCTTTTTGAATTCTTTCATTCTCTCTCTCTAGGGTGGTGGCACAGCATGAAGTGTTATATATACTTCAGAGAGAGAAACAGAGAGATGTGTATTACACTTAGCTTTATTTAAAGGTGTTTTCAGTGCTTGGTACTACAAAGGTCTTAGTCCGCACTGATCTCACAGATGTAAGAAGGGGCCTCATACACGGTGTGGATGAACAAGCAGAAGACAGATGTACAGCACTGCAAGGTGACAGGCCGGTGGGTACTTTCGAGAGACCATCTCTCCTATATCCTCAGTCACAGCTATTAAAACAGCCAGAATTTCCGTATGTGTGTTTGCGTACATGTGAGTATGTGCTTGTAGAAACCGTCAGTTGTCTTTCTCAGTTACTCGTCACCCTATTATTTGAAACAAGGTCTCACACTGAGCCTAGGGCTTATATTCTACTAGATTGATGCCAGAAAGACCTAGGGAGCTGCTTCTCTCTGCTGCCCACCTACTCCCTCTCTGCTGATTCTATAGTGCTAGAGTATAGAGACATGCCATCATGCCTGGAGATACACACACACACACACTCTCTCTCTCTCTCTCTCTCTCTCTCTCTCTGCTAGGGTTATAGAGACATGCCACTATGCTTGGAGATACACACAGACACACACACAGACACAGACACACACACACACTGCTAGGGTTATGCCACCATGCTTGGAGATACACACACACACACACACACACTGCTAGGGTTATGCCACCATGCTTGGAGATACACACACACNCTCTCTCTCTCTCTCTCTCTCTCTCTCTCTCTGCTAGGGTTATAGAGACATGCCACTATGCTTGGAGATACACACAGACACACACACAGACACAGACACACACACACACTGCTAGGGTTATGCCACCATGCTTGGAGATACACACACACACACACACACACTGCTAGGGTTATGCCACCATGCTTGGAGATACACACACACACACACACACACTGCTAGGGTTATGCCACCATGCTTGGAGATACACACACACACACACAGACACCTGGCTACTGAGGCTCCAAACTGTACATCCTCATGCCTGAATGGCAAGTATTTGAATGGTTCAGCCATCTCCTTGCCCCTCGTGCTTGAATGGCAGGCACTTCACTGACTCAGCCATCTCCCCAGCCCCTAGAATGTCTTAAAGTGCTAACATACACCTGCCGTGTGACGGGACCATATTCCTCCTAGTTATTTACACACATAAATACCTGAACACAGAATGTCATTCAGAAATTTAATTTACTCTTGGTGTATACTCTTTGCATGGACGGGGAAATTCCTTTAAAATCATTGCTATTAAGCCGGCCACCTCATCTGTTAAATTGAGCACATTACAGATTCAGGTCAAGTGTCTACTTGGGCTGGAGTTTTCAGAATCAGCTGATTGAGCTCCAGGCTTTCCAGCGTTATCCCTGTAGAGGCCACCTTTATAGTCTTCAGAAAAAAACATGAATGTGACATGCTTTGTTTTCAATATTGTATGAAAACAGGAAAAAATAAAACAAAGATTTAGAAAACATACACATAAGACTTTAAACACAAATGGAATGTCCAGTAAGTGAATTAATAGCTGCAGTGCGTTCAGCAGTCATGAGGACTGTTCTATTCACACACGCTGCAGTTTAGACATATTGCATTGTGCCTAGGAGGAGTACAAGAAGCCATATAAGAGAGTGTGCTCTTTGTGATCGCTCCATTTCAAGACAGGGTCTCACACAGCCGAAACTGTCCTCAATGTTACCATGTAGTGATGTAGATATGATAGGATAAGGGTAGACAGAGGCTGAATTGCCCTACCTGCCTCTATTCCCAAGAGAAGGGATTATGGCATCATTGACATGCCTGGCTTCCTTTATGACTCATTTGGTATAAACTAGGGGAGAGGACTGATGGCTTTCGGCTAAGGAGAAGCATGGCGGAAAGGGATTAGAGAGCTCGGAGGGAACTCCCAGGGCAAGGCTTATGCTCACCACCTGATTGTGTGAATGTTAAAAACTCTCTAATTGTACACTTTAAAGATGTGCAATTTCTTGTATGTCAAGTTTACCTTAATAAGGCCAGTAAGCAAATGGCTTAAAATTTACATATAAAGCCAACAAAGATGTTATAGATTTCAAAACTACCGCATAATATTTCTAAATACTTTAATTTCTATTTTATTTTTAATTCTATGTATGTGTCTGTGAGTTGATATGAACACATGAGTGCAAGTGCCTGAGAAAGCCAGAGACATCAGATCCCCTGGACTAGAATTATATGAAGCTGATTGTCACCTCTTGATGTAGATGCCAGGAACTGAATTCAGGTCCTTTACAAGGGAAGACTCTCAACTTCTGAGACATCGCTCCAGCTGCCACTTTAAAACATTTTAAAAGTAAACACTAAAAACAACAATGCTCGATGTGAAAACAGATAGCAAAACAAATGTGTTATAGTCACAGTCTCAAATGTTTGACTTTGTGTGTAATATGGTTTTTTTTTCACTTTAAGGAAAAGAAATATTTGATAGGTTAAAAACAATGACAGAAAATACATCTTGAATTGTGTGCTATATAAGGGAGCTTTGAAACTTTTCAGGCAGAGGCTGTAGTTCAACTGGCAAGTGCAAGTCTTGGGTTCGAGCCCCAGCAGGGTGTAGACACTCTCCTGCTGGGAGGGGGAAGCAGGAGGATAAGAAGTTTACGGTCACCTCTGGCTAGAGTTGAACAACTGAGGCTATGTGAGGCTGTTTCCAAAAAACTGTTTTCAAAAACTGCAATACAATCCAGTACAGGCCATACAGTTACCTTAGTGGCTGAAGGCTCATCTTTAAAATGAGATGACCTAGAACGGCATGGAAAACAGTACATCTCATCCGATACGCTGGGTGAGCTATCCGAAGAGACTTGTTTGTACTGTGTGTGTGTGTGCACACGGGTGCCATAGAAGTCATATTCCTTACTCTGGGTCACAGTATAAAAATCTTTACAAATCACAATTCAATAATATATACAGTTAACACATGTCTATTTCATTCATTCATTTATTCACTCACTCATGCATTCATTCATTCACTTTGCAGGGCTGGGGATGGAATGTTCTAGTCAAGCACTCTGCCACTGAACCACATCCCCAAGCCTCTTGTTATTCTTTGTGTTCATTTTTACATGCCATGCCTGTTGTGTCAAAGAATCTTCATAACACTGTGATCTTTTAGGGTTTCAGGTTTCTAAATTCTAGAAAAAATAATTGGGAAGGAATGTGGTCCTAGACATTCTTTGTAAATAACGTACTTTACAGCTCACAAGGTACATAGCAGATAGGTCGATACTAGCTCCATTGTATGCGTAAGCAAAGTAAGGCCATGAGGAGACAGGTTCACCACTCTAGCTGTGTCTAAATCCTGTAGTACAGTGAAAACTAGACATTTAAAATCCTACTCATTGCCCTTTCCCCTCTCCCCATCTGCACCCCATCATCTGCAGAGTAACAATTAATGATGAACTTCTTTATTCTGTGATGCTGGGATCCAAGCCCTACCCTGTGCCTTGTTCATGCTAGGTATCCCTGTACCACTGAGCAAGCTACACGCCAGTCCTTAAAGGTGTTTTACAAAGTGGAACACCAACAATGAAAAGACCAGTTTCCAGTATCAAAAATATTCAACAACTGAATCCAAGAACACATAAAAAATCATCTACTATGATCAAGTTGGCTTCATCCCAGAGATGCAGGAATGGTTCAACATATGAAAATCTATCAATGTAATCCACCATATAAATAAACTGAAAGGAAAAAAACCATATACTAAGCCATATACTAAAAAAGCATTTGACAAAATCTAACACCCTTTCATGATAAAGGTCATAGAGTGATCAGGGATATAATGAACATATCTAAACATAATAAAAGCAATATACAGCAGCCTGACAGTCAACATCAAATTAAATGGAGAAAACTCAAAGTGATCCCACTAAAATCAGGAACAAGACAAAGCTGTCTACTCTCTCCACACCTTTTCAACATAGTACTTGAAGTTCTAGCTACAGCAATAAGACAACAAAAGATCAAAGGGATACAAATTGGAAAGAAATCAAACTTTTGCTATTTGTAGATGATATGATTGTTTACATAAGCAACCCCAAAAATTCTACAAGGGAACTTTTAACAGCTGATAAATAGTTTCAGTAATATGGCAGGATACAAGAAAAAAATCAGTAACCCTCCTATACAAAAATGAAGGGGCTGAGAAAGAAATCAGAGAAGCATCACTATTTACAACAGCCACAAATAACATAAAATATCTTGGGGTAACACTACCCAAAGAACTGGAAGACCTGTATGACAAGAACTTTGAGTCTTTGAGGAAATAAACTGCAGAAGCTCCGAGAAGGGAGGAGAGACTAGAGGAAGGCTGAAATCTGCTCCTCCCGGCCAAGACGACAGTCTGTGCTTGTGATGTGCTTGTCTTTGGCATGTGCGTGTTTGTAAAGGGAATAAAGGCTTGTCCTTACACAAACACACCCTATCCTTGTGATGCAGTTTGCCCTACCACTCCCAGTTTGTACTGCCATCCTCTTAGCAAGGGCCTGGATTAAGTCTTCCTTTTCTTTCTAAGAGAATGATCACTCTAAGCAGGGTGGTTCTAGCCAGTTACAATAAGAGGGTAGAGTGGAACTGGTCTATACAGAGGTAGGAGTTGAAGAAAACAGACAAGAAAGAGCAGGGATAATTCTGCCAACGTAGCCTATGCCATGTGCAACACTGGTAAAGGCACATGTTAGTACTTTCTATTTCATTGCAAGGTCACATGCATGAGGCGTGGTGCTGCACTCCTGGATTCCCAGTAGTTGGGAGGCAGAGACAGGAGACTCAGAAGTCCAGTGGAATTCTTGATTACATAGTGAGTCTGAGGCTAGCTCAGGCTCTCAGAAGTCCAGTGGAATCCTTGGCTACATAGTGAGTCTGAGGCTAGCTCAGGCTCTCAGAAGTCCAGTGGAATCCTTGGCTACATAGAGAGTCTGAGGCTAGCTCAGGCTCTCAGAAGTCCAGTGGAATACTTCACTATAGAATGAGTCTGAGGCTAGCTCAGGCTCTCAGAAGTTCAATGGAATCCTTGACT
>LOJH01007348.1:1861-31122 GCA_001685095.1 Ellobius talpinus
CAGCTCCCTGATCTGATGCATGATAAGTTGGTGGTGTGAACACGGAGGAGCACAGATCCCTGATCTGATGCATGGTAGGTTGTTTAAAAACAGCACATATCCGCGAGACAGGTTTCAGAGGTGCTGTGTCGAATTGTTAGATACAAGCTAATTTTTTTGGAGATGCCTCAAAACTATGATTTCTTGTTTTTAGAATAGATGGTTCCTGCCTTTTTTCCATTGGCCCCTTTCTTGGTTCTTGATGATAAAACCATTTTAGCAACTTACAGGAAAAAGACCCACCTGGAAGCATGTACCAAGCATATCCCAAGCTGACTCCAAGTAATTATGATGCAGGTTAATAAGAGACAAACACATCCCTGTTCATGTCTGATTCAAAATTCTCTTAATCAGATGTGTACCCAGTGGTCAAGATGAGCAGGGTCCTTGACATTTATGGGGTTCATTGATTGTCAGGAATGATGTCATCTTGGAGTGATGTCACTGCCTCAGTGCCATTGGGTGCAGCAGAGGGCAGTCAGTAAAGACCAAAGTGTTCCTGCAGAACTCTGCAGGAGGACTAAGGGGAGCCAGGATAACTTGAACTCCTGGTCCTCCTGTCTCCACTTACCGGTGCTGGAATGATAGGCCCATACTACCAACCCCAGCGTGTTGTGGATTATTTGAGAAGAATTTAGTGTAGGGTTCAGCACTGTTTGTAGCTAGCTATCCTCCAATGACCGGCGTCTTCCTTAATTAGCTAATAGGGGCACCTACACTGGCAGAGACCTGCCCTTCCCACAAGAGTGGCTTGGGGGTTTTGAACTTGAGCTTTGAACTGGAATGTGGGCCAAACGCTGACCTATGCTTCCCCTGGACATGGTGGAGAATGAGAAGACAAAGGAAGAAGGCTCCATTAGTTCCCATGCCATCCTTCTCAAGAGACATGTTTGTACCCACTGCCCTTGTTCGCATTCCACTGTTGCCCAGCTCGGTCCCTGTCAGCCACAGGACGCCAAGGAGACCTGGGATTCTGAAGTGTAAACTATCTCTGAATGGAATATATTGAGACAGTCCCATCCCGGACGCCTGGTCCCTCAGATTCTCTAGATGCAGCAGCATCGCCTGCCAGATCCAGCATCCCTTATTTAGGAGTGATTCAGGCTGAATGAAGGATGTGGACGTTAAAGTCAGGGGCCTTGAATGGTGAATTTTCTAGAGAACACATTTTGTAAAATGACATTTGATGGGAAAAGGTTGAGTCATGAGTGTACACTGTAATGAGTTACGGGTCATTCACACTGACTGTCCTCAGAGTTCTTGGACATATGCAATAAACCAGCTGTTTGTTTGGATGGAGGACGCCTCAGAATTCCCATCCACACTCTATTTTCAATGGGGCTGTGGCATGACACAAAAAGTGTTCCTTTTTCTGAGAACCTTGAGTTGCCCTACCCTCAAGTACACAGACAGGTTCTGTCCACTCCAGCATCCAACAGCCTCAAGACTTAGCATCTCACACTTCTGTCCAGCACTGCCATTTGCACCAACAGCCATCGCCTGTTCGCAAATAATCATTGTCATAAGATCGGGAAAGGAGGGAAGACTTTGCTGACCTGCTGTGTGTGCCAGTGCCATGACAGGTATCAAACATTACCTCAAGCAGTCCCACAGTGCTCTGTAGGAGATCTGAGGGGTGCTCCCCCTTTCCTGTCTGTATTTAGAATGCACAGGAACACTTATATCAGGCAGATGAAAAACGGAGTAGTAGGTGAGGCAGGTGTGTGAGCTGTCCCTCGCTACAAGCCTCTCTTCCATGGGAGGGCCTGGGTTAGCACATGGAGAGTAACACAGAAAATACACTGTCTGTAGAACGCAGGCCACCTCTTCTCAACTTCCACTTCCCATTGGGTAAGTGGTGAAGGGGGCTGGGTCAAGGTGGGTCTGTCTTCCAAGGGGTATCCCTCTTTAGGAAAACTGGGGACCAAAGACAGGGAACATCTTTCCAGTGACACGTATTACCAGAGCACCCCTCCCTTGCTGATCTCATAAGCCAAAGCTGAGCGAGGTTCAGCCACTGAACCCCTAAGCCATCAGCATGTGTCGTCCCACTGCTAGGTCCTCCAGATTTTAATGAGGATCTTTCTGTCAACTGCAGGGTGTATCTCTGTCTGAGAGGAGCTCTAGCCTCAGGCAGGGTCCTCGTGGTGTGGGGGTGCATGTGAAGCATGGGCTTCCCCTGGTCAGCAATGAATTTTCACCACAGTGCTCAGCTTCAAAGATTTGGACCCTGAGTTGGAAGTTCAGCTTTTGGGAGCATGTTTACTGCATTTACTGAGAGCAACAGGCTCAAGTTGGACAAGGCTCTGGTACTCAGCCCTCTCATGGCTCGAGTCAAAACAGAACTGAGAGGCCATTCTGGTCCTAGATAGACAGTCTGATGGGTCTATCCTGCTGTGTCCACGGAGGAGAAGGAATCCGAGAAAGTAAACCTCATTTTCTAAGTACTGTCCACCCTTATTGTGAGTGGTGGATGTGTCCCTTGTGTGTGACCTGAACCCTGTCAGGGCCTGGGTGCTAAGTACCATAGGTGCTCTTGGCACAGGGTAGACTGGAATCCTGTAGGATAGTGGTTCTCAACCATGGGTTGCGACACCTTGCTGGTCGAATATCAGATTTCCTGCATATCAGATCTTTACATTATGATTTATTATAGTAGCAAAATTACAGTTATGAAGTAGCAATGAAATAATTTTGTGGTTGGGGGTCACTACAACATGAGGAACTGTATTAAAGGGTTGCAGCATTAGGAAGGTTGAGAGCCACTGGTCTATAGTCCATCCCTTCCAAATGACATCAGCTCTATAAGTTGGTTCTTAATAGTCAGTGTGGGTTGGGTTGTGCCTGAGACCTTGTGGTGACTTATTGCTTACAGCACAGTGTGTCTCTCTCACTCAGCCTGCTGTTAGGGTGGCATCCTAGGTACCACAGTGGCCTGCTGTGAGTGCTTGTGTCCCAGGCCGTGTTGTCTTGTTCTTGGCCTCCTCAGCATCTGGCTTTGTGGGCCTGCCATGTAGGACACCAGGAGGTTGATGTACTGCTTCCATACAGGGCTGTGTGGGCTTCTTCTCAGCCCTTGGGCGTTGCTGCATGTGTGGCCTTCCCTTCCTGGTCTGAGGCTAGGAGGTGGGGTGGAAACACCTGGGTCTTTCTCAACCTTATTCTGTCTGCTCTGTTCTAGCCTAGCGTGCTCCTGATCTTAGCCGTTAGGCCAGTCTGGTCCCAGAGGCCTCACGGTGCTGTGGTTTAGAGCTAGTGTTTCTGGTCATCATCACTTTCCATCAATGGCACTGCGGGCTACTCTTCTCTCTTTTGTCAGCCAGTTCCTGGTTGATAGTGGGGAGGTAAAAGTAGCACTCGGGGGAAGAAGCTTCCGAGGTGTTTGAGATGGTGCTGGGGAATGGGTAACACAGGGGCGACATATACTCAGCTTCCAGTTGACTTGGATGGCCTTGAGCATGACGGGCAGGTACATTTTTATGGAAATGCCTTTCATTCAAAGAGACTGGAGCTTTTGCTTGACCTCACAGCTAAGTTAATAATACTCATTGAGATCACTTCAGTCTGCTGTCCTGCTGTATACTCAGCCTGTTTGTTTAATCTGCCTTTAAGAGATCAATGTCATAATCGGCCTTACTTGCTTTGGATTTCCCATGTAATCAAACTTCACAACATACGTGAATGCATAACTTTGATCTTAAGTTATGTACTGTTCCATGCTCCTGACTCAGAACACCATGTGCGTATGTTGTAATCATTTGCTGCAAACAGCCAACTGGTTAATAACAACTGTATTCCACTGCTCTCTACTGTGTGTATTGAAAGCTGCATGGATATATCGCCATAGCATGTTTGCAGTGCTCTCCATGACGGAGTCAGTAATTTCTTCTGCTATGAAACTTGGTTAAATATTTCTGTAAAGTGTCCCTCATTCCTTCCCCGTGTGACACTTCTGTGCTGTCCAACCTTTGTCAGGGACACAGACAATAAGGGCAGATCAGACTCACACATCAGACAGACTCTGGACAAGCCGGAAACTACAGCTGATGGAAGACACAGGGAGAAATGGAGAATTCAAACATGAACTCATTCTTGGTCAAGTTAATCTAATGGGAGCTGCTGAAATTTCTCTTCTTAGTGTGTCATTGGCACATTTTGGCGCCTCTAAAATTATCTTTACTGCCATTAACTCATGGCCACGAGCATGGGGTCAGCAGATGGTGCAGCAGCCATTTCTGAGAACAGCACGGTGCACGTTGGCACCTTCTCCAGGGTGTCTTCTGATCCCATGCCTAGACTCTGGTTCTGTTTGCTGTGGGCAGACCTGTCAGGGGAGGGAACAGCAGGCAGCTGAATCGTGGGCCCTGAGCAGGGAGCTAGAACTCCATCCTTGCCTCAGTCCAATGGGCAGGGCTTGACTTGGGGTGAGGGGGTCTTCATTTTGTAGAGGGAACCTTTGTGCTGGAGAAGGTGACAGAAGGACTGGACTGACTGCTCCCCGCACCGGAACGGACCTTACTTTCCTGGCCTGCTGGGTTGGCCTGTTTATTCAGCTGCCTGGTCCTGTGGAGTAGGAGCTCTTCCATTGATCTTCTAGTTTTTTTTAAACTTTCATTTCATCTATTCTGTGTGCCTTTTACATCGTGTATTATCTTGATCCCATTCATTTCCCATCCCTTTGCATCCCCCTCTGCCCCTGTACATCTCCCTCTCAATAAAACAAAACTTAGGAGAAAAAAGGGAAAAAATTGAAACTCTCATCATGGAAGCTTCAGTGTAACATAGTGGGTCATGCCAGGAACCCCTTTGTCCATTTATCTTGACTTGCCAGTGTTCATTGCATAGAGTCATTGGTCTTGTTGGGAGAACTGGCTGGCAGACTAACCCTGCAGCTGCCCAGGCCCAGAACCAAGGTTAGGATTTGATCTGCCCCATCATGCACCCCATCTATGATCTGCTGGAGCACATGAAGGGCCTGACCCACAGACCAAAAGCTGCAGGATCTCCACAGCACAGGGCAACAACGGGTCTGCTTTTTTATTTGTGGTCTGGAATGCGTGTCCTGATGGCAAGTGCTGGCACTGTTTGCAATGATAGGTGTGTGAAGCTGCTGAGCCTTCCTACCAGCCTCCGGCCGCAGAAGGTGAAAAGCTTGCTGGGGCAGACTGTGTCCACCAAGAGCCCCTTCATCTATTCTCCAATCATCCCACACAGCCGTGGAGAGGAACGCAACAAGAAAATAGGTAGGCCGCTGTTGGTGTTCTACTTAACCTCCTGGGGTTTAGTACTGAGTTTCTGGCCAGTTCTGTGTGTGCAAATACTTATATGTGTTTACACAGACACTCTCCTGGAAATTCATCTCATGTGTTGTCTTAGACTGGCAGTTGCTCATTGGTCTGAATTTTGAGGCTTATTTCATGAAAGGTGATTCATGGATGGTCTAGAAGCCATAGAGACTGGGTTATCACATGGCAGAGAAAGGGCGGACGTGTGTGTGTCTCCCTCTTGCAGAGCCACTATGATCCGGGCACGGGGCTCTACACTGATTCTTGTTGCTTCTTACAAAGGTCCTTCCCCAAAGGTCATAGTCATTAGTCATGGTGACGAAAGTTGAACCTGGGGACACGCTCACTCCACGTCTAAACCATTTCAATATTAGTACATTAAACACTTTGTTCTGCAGTAGGCTTTGGGTTGGATGGATCTGCTCAAGCATATGCTGTTATGCATCACAGACTCCTTAGGGAGACTGGGTAAAACTGTGATGTTTGATGGGTGGGGCATGTGAAATGCATTTATATTGTCTTGAGTTAGTGTCCCATCATGTAGCCTAGGCTTACCTCAAACTCATTATGCAGCCTAGGTTGGCCTCGGACTCCAGATCTCCCTGCCTCAGCCTTTGAAGTGCCTGTGTTACAGGCACGCCTTAACCCTCCTGGCTGGTTAAATGCTTTTTTGACTTAGGGTATTTTCGACTTCTAGCGGATTTACTGGGGTACGAGTTGAGGATTGTTTGTAAGAGAATAGGTCCCTACCTCAAACACGCTTTCCTGTCCAGCTCATTCAGGGAGAACACAAACACATGAGAAGTGAAAACCAGGGTAAGATGCAAGTAAATCTTTGAAGTTATGGGGCTGTTAACAACCGTCCCTGGTATTCCTAATCTCAGAGCAGACCCTATGGGCTTTGGGGAAGCTCGAGTAGGCATAGAGTGGCTTTGCCTTGAGGAAGCAGGGTGACCTGTCCTGGTTTGGCTCCACATGTTCTAAACCTGTTCCCTGTGACAGTGAGAGAGGAGGAGGAACTGGTGTGTAGCTTATTGAAAGAGTGCCTGCCTAGCATGCATGAAGTGGGTTGGATCCCCAGCACTGAATGTACTAGATAATAGTAATACACATCAGTGACCCCAGATCTTGGGAGGAGGACACAAGAGGATCAGAAGTTCAAAGCCATCCTTGGCTACATAATGAGTTTTAGGTTAGCCTGAGCTGCATAAGAGCTTTTCTCAGAGAGAGAGAGAGAACAGAGAGCAATTAAGAAGGAAGCAAAGCAAGAGATATGGGCTAATGTCTCAAGAGGAGACAGCTGATACTGAGTGAGAATGTGTGTTTGAGTCTTTGAAATTTCATCTTGGTCCTTGGTTTTGAAAGTCAGCCTCCAGCCAGGCATGGTAGTACATGCCTTTAGTCTCAGCTCTCAGGAGACAGAGGCAGGTGGATCTGTGAGTTCAAGGCCAGGCTGGTCTACAGAGCAAGTTTTAGGACAGTCAAGGGTACACAGAGAAACCCTGTCCCCAAAAAACAAACAAACAAGCAAACAGCCCCAGACAGGTCTTTACCACTGTTCCTCTGTTCTGGAGAGCAGATGGCAGTGACAGGAAGTGTCTAATCAGGTGCACTCGGTAACAACAAGGAAGAGCAGGTGACATTTCTCAATTAGCACACATTATGGGCTGGAGGAGAGAAAGACAGTTGTTTCTTTGCATTGGGTGGACCCTGGTACAACCTCTAATGGGAGTGCCTCCCTTCATCTTATTGGAGACAGAGGATGGGGGTCTTCCTGCACTGGCTCATTGACTTCTCCATCGCCCCACATGCCTAGACTACTTAAAAACAAGACCCAGTCTCAAAACAAACAAACAAAAAACCTAGGAGACTCTTCATCCTACCATCTCCAACTTGATACCTGGACCATGGCTTCTCTGCAAAGAGCAAAGCTCAAGGAACAGCACAGCAGGCCACGGACAGACATGAAGGATAACAGGGAGTGGAGAAATGTTCTTAGGCTTCTTCAGTCCTCAACCCCAAGGGCATCTCTGTTACCACATTCCTGATGCTATGACAGCTCTCCTTTTCGAATTGGAGATTCAGTTAGAAACATTTGAAATTTAAGCCAAAGACACTTAGTCTTCAGGTCTCCAGCGGGAACCCACTAGTCAGGAAGGCATTAGGAGCCACAGAATATAAATTACATTTTCTCACCCCAAAATATACATTTGGAGCTGAAATAAAGCTCCATTCTCAGAGGGCCTCCCTGGCATTCCTGAAGAAAGGGGTCACTCCCCTGTACAAGCAGGGAAGCTGACACCGTGGTTTCAGTACCCTGCAGCTGTGCAGGCTAGTGGAGCCGGTCAGCCTGTCTAGTCTCCTGACACTCTAATACAGCAGTGCCGTCTACAAAGTTCACATTTGAGCACCTCCCAGTTGAGTTCCCCACTCAAAACTAAACAAAAACAAAACAAGCCAATTTTCTAATATTTTAAGTTAAGCTTATGATGTTGGGTTGGACAAACCTGCTGGCTGGACATCATTTGCCTCAGTCTCTTCTGCGCACATAGATTCTTTTCTTTTTTTAAGCTTTTTTTGCATTTTATTTATTTATTTTTTTTAAAAAAAGGAAGCAAACTACCTCTTTTCATTATACATACCAATCCCAGTTCCCACTCCCTACCCTCCTCCCATCCCCTCCACCTACTCTCCTCCTCCCCCATCCACTCCTCAAGGAGGATAAGGCACATTGCTTTGGGGAAGGTCCAAGGCCCTCCCTACTATATCTAGGCTGAGCAAGGTATCCATCCAAAGAGAATAGGTTTCCAAAAAGCCAGTAGAAGCAGTAGGGATAAATCCTGGTGCCACTACCAGTGGCCCCACAGTCTGCCCCAGCCATACAACTGTCACCCACATTCAGAGGGACTAGTTTGGCTCTATGCTGTTTCCTTCCCTGTCTGGCGGAGTAGGTGAGCTCCCGTTAGCTCAGGTATACTGTTTCAGTGGGCGCTCCCAGCATGGTCATGACATCTTTGCTCATATTCTCACTCTTCCCACTCTTCAACCCGACTTTGGGAGCTTCAACAGCTTTCTCCGGCTGAAGCAGGGACAATGCAGCCAGACTGGCTTCTAGGATGTACAGCCTGGACTACCAGTAGTGCTGTGCCCTGTGCTAGGAGTCACCATGCTAATGCTCTGTTGCTGTCACCAGATGCTTATTCATCTCTGGGTAAATGGTCCCACATTTTCATCTGACCCGGCACTCCCACCCCAGAGAAGAGAAACCCACTCCATCTTCCTTAACTCCCTTCTGGCATTTTTACCTAAACAAAAGGGGTGATACTTTTCCTCACCAGTTCTTTAGGGGAAAAAGAAAGCTTGCCAGTGTCCCAGCAGCCATAGCTGCTAGAAGAGCCAAACTAGGAGGCAGGACAACCCAGATGTCGGACTGGGGCCTGGGAGGGTGCAGAGTCTCCTGGTTTCTTTGTTTTGAGACAGGCTCTTCCATCTTCCACCCTGGCTTCACTCTTGATGCTCCTGTTCCAGCACCCTTGAAAGCTGATGTTTCAGAGAGCCACCAAACCTTCCTGGGTCTCCATGTCATTTGCGTTAGGACTTCATGTCCTTGTGAGGCCTTGTGCTAATGTCAGCAGCTGTCTCGGGGACAAAGTAATGGCCCGGATAGGCCAGGGCTGTCAGGGGTCATTTTGGCTGTGACTGTAGCTTGGCCATGCAGCTCTCACTTCCTGTCGTGTGACCTTAGATACTGATAGTGTCACCCCAGACTCCGGTTGTGTCATCTGGGGAGTGGGAACTTTAGAGATTGACTCAGGATTGTTCTGGCTCAAGTAAGAGAATGTATGTCAGTGATAGCCATTCAGAGACCTTTGGGGGCAGTTGTGTGCATGGTGCTGTGGGATGCAGGCCTCAGTTATGGCCACTCAGAGATACCCCCCCCAGATTGGTTGTGTACATGGTGTTGGGTGTGGCAGGTAAGTACTGTTCATTTAGAGAGCACCTTTGGGGAAGTTGTGTGTAGCTGGTTGTTTCAACAAATCAGGAATATGTCTGAGCAGGTTTTAGGGGACATGGAGAAGTCATGCTCTGGGCCTCTTGCAAGTGGCCCCTGTACCAACTCACCTTGGAGATCTTCTCTGTGTGTTTTGTAGATTTCCAGTGGGTTCAGGGAGATGTGTGTGAAGTTCAGCTGATGGTGTACAACCCAATGCCGTTTGAGCTCCGCGTGGAAAACATGGTATGTGCTGCTGGTCAAAAACCTGTTGTCATTGAAAACACCTTTTCTAGCTTGACATTGCAAATCCACATCCATGGGTGTGTGCCTGGTTTAACTGTTTAGCTAAGGTCTCTGAGCTTCCTGTGGGTGGAGACCATGCGTTGTCATTCCTGTGGCTTGGCTTGGCACTCAGTAGTGTGTGAATCTACAAGCGAGCCTTTGATTTACATACATACTGATCTTAATGGATTAAATACAGATTTGAAGTAGTCACCTGGAAGTCAGGGCTCAAGGTTTAGTACAGGCTGTGGTTTAAGTAAGAAAAAAATGTTTAGACTTCTGTTAGTACTCAGAGCCCCGCGGAAGGTGTCTCTCCGTAGTCACGCCCCTCAGAACAACTCACCCACTCTGTGGTCAGGGGAAGGGCCTTTATATGGTCTCTTCATGTGGAACGCAAGCAAAGCCCCTGTGCATACCACTCCACGGATTCAGTCCTTGAGGTCTTTCACCCTCGTGTGTGTTGTATGTACCTGCCTATATGCGTGTTTTCAGGTGTGTGTGTGTGTGTGTGTGCATGTGGAGCCCTCGGTTAATATTGGGAATCTTTCCCAGTTGTTCTTCCACCTTTAATTTTTGAGGCAGCATTTCCCAAACAAACGCAGAGCTTGCCAATGTGACTAGTGTCACTTGCCAGCTTGCTCTAGGGATCCCTTGTCCTTCTGAGACTCAAATTCAAGGTCAGTCTTCACACCTACTCAGCATTTATGTGGATTCTGGGCATCCGAGCTTTGGTTGTCACAGAGCTCATTAGGAAGTGGCTGTCTGACATGGGTCTGAGCTGTGTCTCCTCACAGTGCTCCTTCACTTCTTGCAGGGGCTCCTCACCAGCGGAGTGGAGTTCGAATCTCTCCCTGCAGCCCTTTCCCTTCCTGCTGAATCTGGTTTGTATCCCGTGACACTGGTTGGGGTCCCACAGACTACAGGGACCATCACCGTGAATGGTAAGGAGAGTTCCTTGGTGGCTTCTGCATCATTGCACCTGGAGCTGGTTACCTGACCCGTGATCCTAACCAGCTTAACAATAATGAGAATATAGCATTTATTTCCAAAGTGACATGGTGAAATAAAAAAACTGGTTTTGATATGTGGTGTGTTGGGGTGGGTATCTGCTGTGCTGCTGTGGGGGCAGTATCCGTCCTTCGTCTTGGCTTGTCTGGCTTCCCTCTTGCTTTTCTCCTTCGTGCCATTCTCCTCAGAGACAGCATGGACTCAGTTTCTCTCACTGCCATCAAACCCCTCCAGCGCCGCTGTACCCCCTTTCAGAGCATTCTGTGTCCACGTAGGCTGCACCTCCACCTCTGTGGTGATTTCTTGATGACTTGTGTTCTTCTTCCAGCTCTTGACACCAAAACTCCTGTCACCAGGGTCAGGAGCAGTGCTCTTCTGGCAGAAGCTGGGCCTGCTGTTTAGTCTTTTTCTAATTGATTCCCTTATTCAGAGGTCAGCCTTGGTGTGGTACCCCCTCTCTGGTCTTGTTCAGTGTCTTGGTTTCTGCAGGCTGTATTGCTGAGGCCCTGCCCTGCAGGGCTTCTCAGTTCCCTGACTTCCTTCCTTCATTTTCTTACCCCTTTACCCTGCCTTCTCCTTGTTCCCGGTTCTCCTTTCTTCTTATTTTCTTTTAAAAAATATTGTGTGCATTTGCATGATGTGTGCATGTGTATGGGGGTGGCATGTATGCCATGGTTCCCTCCTAATGCCTGTATGTGTGCTCTGGAGTGCACTCAGGTCCTCAGGCTTACATGGCAAGCACCTTTACCTGTCAAGCCATTTCCCTGGTTCCTTCCCTGGAGTCCTCACCTCCTCCTTTCTTTTTTTCTCCCTGTCCTCTTCTTGCTTCTTAACCCTACCAAGACTGGGGACTTCTGACTACAGTCCTGCCATGTGTGCTTCTGGTCTTCCCTAGGGGCAACTCCCCTTGCTTGCCATCTCCTCAGATGTCCTGTGAGCTCTTCATATACACCATGTTGTCCCAGGACCCCCTGCCTCTCCTCCCTAATGTGACCTTTCTCCTAGAGGCTCCCATCTCAGTGATGTGTCTTTGTGGACCGTTTGCCCTAAGCATCTCCCAGACCTTCTGTATGAGACACTACTTCCTGCCACCTGCATGGGTGTTTTCTGTCTGTCCGATCATGACTGTCTTACAGGGTTTATCACAGAGCATGAGACTGGTCTTTTCTGTCTTCAAGCCCTACTTGCTGATGGGCCCACCTTTCATATCGAAGCCCTTATCAGCTCCCATCAGTTGGTCACAGGCCTTACCCTCTGTCCTTTCTTGTTTCAAGGCACATTCCTGAGCCACCCTGACCCAGGATCCTTGTCCTCTCCTCTTAGAAGGTTGTGCTTGAGTGTCACAAGGTTTTGGATGCTACCCACAGCACACCTACCATCTGAACCTGCCATGGGTTTCTCCTTGAGGGCTTCTGAGCCCCTACCAGTCCTCAGGGCTGGCATTCTTCCTTAGCCTGGCATCATGACTTGGTTCCTCACAGTGTCCCCGTGATGTTCCCCTATTTTCCATGGCACCAGGGATGACTTTTTTCTTAGCCTTGGCAATCTTGACCATAGCTCATCAGCATCAGCACATATGTGTATCTGGGAAAGGTGTTGCCTGCTGGATAGTTAGATGTATCTCAGCAAGTATTGAGATGGATGGAGATACACGTGTGAGAGCTAGGGGAAGCTAGGACCCAGCAGGGAGGTGGACGTCGGTGGCCTGCCCTGGCAGGCGACCCTGATCTTTGAAGGTCCACCAGGAGTGGGCAGTTAGAAGCAGAGCAGAACCAATGTATAGGCAGGGGCTCCAGGCAGGGAACACAGCTTCTCCAAGGGTATCTGCTTGAGACCTGGCATATCTGGGGAGTAGGGGTGGTCAGAGGGAGATAGTCAGGGTGGGGGCAAGTAGTGATGGGGCTGGAAGGGCAACATGGGGCCCTGAGAAGCCCACTGGGGCTTTAGGGGAGCTGCTGTGCTTGTAGAGAGGAGGCTGATCAGACAGGCTTTGGAGCCACCAGACCAAAGACTGTGGGATAGGGCTTAAAAGACCTAGGGTCTGTCCTCAGAGAGGTAAGAAGGACACAGGCAGAGCTGTGGCCATGATGGGAAAAGTTAGGCTAGCCCAGGGACCAGACAGAAGCTGGTGTGTATCAGTGAGTGTGAGAGCCTGGGAGTAGACCTTGGCTGTCCTTACTTTTGGTGAGCCTTCGCTGCTTGTGTTAGCCTGTATCATACTGACTTGCACTAAACATCATCACCAGACTGGAGTTTATGTGGCCACAGTTTTCAGCACTGGCTATGTCTTAAACAAAGGAGAGAATGATTGACTGTAGCTAAGAATTACAAAGTAGTGAGTACTCCATAGACAGAATCCTGTCAGGGTTTACACAGAGGAAAGCATGGAGGGTGTCAGTGTCAGGGGGGGCTCCCCGGAAGACAACAAATGCTACAGAAAGATGACTTTGAGAAGCTCAGGGTGGGAAGGAGGGTGACTGTTATATCAGGGAGGGCATATGGGGACTGCTGTGTGTGGTTGCTTGTGTTGAGGGGTGTGGCTGCTGTGGCTAGAAAGAGATGCCTAGAGTTGCTCAGGCCACAATGTGAGTGGTGCTGACTGGGAAGGAGGATGGCTCCTCCCCAGGGAATGACGTCATTGTCCCTCTGCGATGTAGCACAGAAAAGTTGCCAGTCTAGCTTCTAGCTGCTGACCATCATTTAAATTTGTCACATGACAAATACTATTTACAGAATCATCTTTTGAAACTTCAGAAGCCATTTTAAAGCTTTGCTTAAAGTTTCAAGTGCTTATCTAGCGCGCAAGACTAGCAAGGCTGTGCTGATCTTAAATTGTGGTCCTTGCACACACGTGGTTGAGTTGCCACGTCATGAAGCAGCTGTAATGATAATAATTGGCTTTTTAACCTTCATAGAACAGAAGGGTTCTATTTTTCAACTGCTCATTAAGTCACATGCCTTGGAAAGGAATATTAACTATTACTATCATGTTAGAGAAGCTAAATCTGAAAGGTATATTAGCAAAGAACTGAGCTGGTGACTGCTAAGCCGGGAGGATTGGGAGGGCTTCGGGAGGGCTCTGTACAAGGACCCTTTGTCTGGACCTGGCCCACTGTGAGAAATAGGGCACAGATGATGTTGTCAACTTCATGCTGTCCAAGAACTGTCAGGATCTTTGGGGTACAGGGAGCGGTATGGGGAGGGGGGAAGCAGGGTGTGTGTGTGATGGGGGGCTGGTGCTCTTTATGACTCTGGGGCATACGTGGCCAAGCCTTGCCAGGAGGTGTGAAACCACTGCCTGTGTTGTAGGTTACCACACTACAGTCTTTGGGGTCTTCAGTGACTGTCTGCTGGACAACCTTCCAGGAGTGAAAACCAGCGGCTCCACTGTGGAAGTCATTCCCGCCTTGCCAAGACTGCAGATCAGCACATCGCTGCCCAGGTAGAGGGACTGAGGGTGCAGGGTCTGTGTCTAGAAGGAGCAGATCTTAGAATACTTTTTGGTTATACATTTCTTAAAAATGGCACAAAGGGTTGGGGTTCATCTTACTTGCATAAGGCAGAAAACAGGGTGGAAGGACCTTAAAGGACCAAAGAGTTAATATGTTCTCTGAAAATATGTAAGAGTGTAGTTGAACCCTTTCTCATCAGAGGTACTATTAGCTGTTAGAATTGGAATCTCTCTCTCTCTCTCTCTGTCTCTTTCTGTCTCTCTCTCTCTCTTACACACACACACACACACACACACGCACAAACACACGCTCAAAACAGGTAAGGCTTGACGACTGTTTAAGAACAACTCTTGGTGCGTGGAGAGAGGGTTCAGTCGGTAAAGCATTTGCTGGAACAGCTGAGTGTGGATTCTCAGCACCATTGTAAGAAGCCAGGCCAGGTGTCACATACCTGTAACATGTGGCCAGGGCGCCACACAGAGAAAGAAGGATGCTGGGTGTTCACTGGCTAGCCAGCCTAGCGGAAATGGCAAGCTCCATATTCACTAAGAGCCCTGTCTTTAAAAAAACCAAAACCAAACAGAAACAGATCAATAAGGTGTCCTGAGATGGAAGACAACATCTGATGTTGACCTATGGCCTCCATATGCCAACACACATGTGCACACTCATACCCACAGTGGTGGGGTGGAGATTCTTATGATTATGAAATGGTTTTATGGGTTTTTTTTTGTTATTTTTGTTTTTTGTATTTTTGTATACTAGGGACACATAAAAGGGGTAAGTAAGCCTAGGAGGTCAGAGCAGCTGTTCAGGGTTTTTTGGTCTTGCCTTGCAGCAGCCTCTTTTTAAAAAAATACATTCTTGGGTTGGATGAAGTGGCTCCTGCTTATAGTACAAACAAAGTACCCCTCCCAACCATGGATAGTTAGAACACACTGTGTTATATATACTGGTATTTCTGTTTTGTAACTACACACATAACAAAAGCTTTCTTTCTGCATTACAAATTCTTTAAACACTATAATTTAAAATTTTAAGTTAATATATCTCTTTCCCCCTTCCTTCTCCTTCCTTCAATCCCTCCTGTGTCTCATTCTCCCACCCCAAATTCATGGTTTCTTTTCTTTTTTTTTAAGTTGTTTTGTACATACTGAGTCCATTTAGAGTTGTTTCTAAGTATCTGTCTTTAGTGTTAGTCACTTAGTATTGGGTAATCAATTGGGGGCCCACCCTGGGCAAGACTAATTCTCCCTCTCCCAGCAGTCTTTAATTGCTTATAGCTCTTTATCTAGAGGTGGGTTCCAGCGAGATTTCCCCAGCCCACTTTGGTATGTCTACTAGTGTCATTGTTCATGTTTCAAGAGTGTCAACTTCCCCATCATATCTGGAAGATACAACTTCACAGCAGACTTTTTGGTCCTGTAGCTCTTGCTTTTTATCCACCCCTTCTTCCAAGATATTTCTTGAGCCCTTGGTGGTGGGGGTTGTGTTGTAGACATATCAGTTGGGGTTGGGCACCCACGACCAGTTGTTCTCTGTATTTTACCTGTTGTGTCTTCCTATAACGATTCTGTATGCTGCAAAATGAAGCTTCTGTGTTGAGGGCTGGGAGAGACGCTTTCCAGGCCCCAGAAATGTAATTTTAGGTGATTTGAAGATGTCAGTCTCACAGGTCTCAGAGTTGTACAGCCACTTGTCTGTTGGCCCCCGTGAATAATGGTGACTCTCCAGGGCCACTGTTGGGAAATGTGTCTTAGGATGCTCCCAGCTGTTTGGCGGACCCTTCTCACTTGTCTAGCAGCATTCTGGGTGGCAGGGCTATGACAGTGAATGTGGCTGTTCTGCCCTGTGCTTGTCAAGTGGGAGAGAATGACAGGCACTCTTCCACCCTATCCCACGGCTGAAGCGACAAGATGGGCAGGGGGGAGGCAGAAGCTGTGGGCCAAGGGGCAGGGGAGCAACTGGCTGTGGAGGTAGTGTGGAAGAGAGGGGCGTGTGATGGGGGAATAGAATAGAAAAAGCTAGCTCAGAAGGGACCGTAGATCTGACGGTAAGCTGGAAGTCCCACACTTTTAGAAGAGAGGTTCTTGACCTTGAGTTAGGATCCATCAGATAAAACCCTTGTTAACTGGAACCTCATCACAGTGGAAAACAGTTGTTCTTCCAAAGATGCCAGTAGGAAAATTAAAAGGCAGCTCACAGGTTGGGGGAAAGTATTTGCCCAGCACATATCTGATAGAGTTGTATCCGTATAAAGAACTTTTAAAACTTAGTATGAAGAAGACAAACAACCTAATTCAAAAATTGGCCAATGATCAGAATAATTCTTTCAGCACAAAAGATACACAAGCAGCAAATAAGCAATTTGGAAGGGTACTGGGACCCATTAGTGTCTTTGGGGCTGCCCCCTCTTCCCGTGGTGGCGGCTCACACCCACTGCTGTGGCTGTGATTGGGAGACAGTAGCCAGGGCTTGCAGGAGCTAGAGCCCTCATGCATTGCTGATGGGAATGTAAAGTCGCGTGCCCATTGTGAGGACAGTTGGGCAGTCTTAAAAGATCAAACATCAGTTTAATGACCCAGCTATTCCTCTCTTAGGTATCTACCTAAGATGAGAGAGATTATATACTGTTGTCAAAACCTGTAGCTGATAGTTCAATAGTGGTAAGGACCTACCTGTCCATCAGCTGGTGAAAGAACAGAAGGAGGCCACTTGGACACTGGAGCACTGCTCTCTCAGTAATAAAAACGAGTCAGTTCCTGATACCTACTTTGCCATAGATGGACCTCAGAAACACTGTGCTGAGGGAGAGCAGCCATAGCCATAGTGTGTGACTCCTCTCCTATGAACTGTTTGGAAGAGGCGCATAGGCCTGTGGAGAGAAGCTGCCAGTGGCAGCGGTGGTGGGCGTGGAGTCTGGTCCTATGGATTACACCAAGGCTTTTCTTTAAGATGATGAAGATGTTTAAATTGGGGTCTCAGTGGAGGGGGTGTAACTCTGTAAGTTTCCTAAGCTTCTCATAGATAAAAAGCAGGTGAACAGCAGCAGATAGCTAGTTACGCTTGGTTCAGTGGGGCAGGCAGATCGTGTTGGCTCGGAGGCAGTGCTTGATGGACACCTCACCTCAGCTGAGCATAGGCAGCCTCCGGAAGATGTTGTCTTTTTCCCTGTGGGTGCTTTCAGCTGGCAGCTCAGAGGCCTTGCCTTCATCCCCACTGTTCTTAGTAGTTTCCAGGAACCCAGAGGAACCCTGATCAGGAGTGACACAGGCGTCGGCTTGTCCCTTGACTACTTAATAGCCACAGAGCGAAGCGGTAAAGTGGACAGGTACCTGTCCCACCTGGAGATACTCAGTATCCAGTCCAGGAGAAGGATGGGAGGGTCCTAGGGGAAACCAATCAAAGGGCTATTACAAGGGAGGAAGAGCAAGCCTGGTGGGGAAAGACCCTGTATTACCTGCCCACCAGTTTGGCCATCTCAAAGCTCACTTCTGCAGTTACACAAGGAAGGAAGGACTTGATATCCAGGTTTCCCTCCAGCCATGTCAAGAGCAACCTGAGTTTTCTTTAATTTTATTACAGTGTCACGCGATGGCATCCACCTTGCCTCTTTTGTTTTAGTATTCTGTGGTGCCTTAATAAAGCATGTGGATACGGTCTGGTGTCTCTTAGCTGCCAGTGGGAAGACCTGGACATCCTGCTTATAGGGCAGAGGAGGGAGTCTTTCCATAGGCTGGGGGTTTTATTCTTTAGAGGGAAGGTAGGGGCTAGGGGAGAGATTCCCATGGGAATGACTCACAGTTAACATGTTAATGTTTTTTTAAATGTATGGATCTGTAATTTTTTTCTAAGGAGATTTACTGCATACAAAGTGATGATTCAAGTGGGGCTTGACTGTAATATGTTGTAAATAGGAGAGACTGAGTCATGGAATCTCTCATAGTTGTTGACTCCTGCTGCGTGCTCTCCACCTGTGTGATATCGAATGGTCAACAGTAAAAGATGCCCTTGATCTTAGCCTCCCCCCATGTGAGCTCAGAGTGGAGGCAGTGTCAGATCACCTGGAGTCGACATGCCAGCTCCTTCCGCCACTTCATAACCCTCCTGGTGTGTACTTGTGACAACTGAGCACCAAGCCCTGTGTGCTCAGCCAGGGCATCTAGCCTGCTTCTCAAGTGTGTTCCTGTGCAAATGGTCTCAGTGTGTGGTCAATGGTTTCTCTTCTTTATCCCTTACTTTTCTCCCTGTTGTTGCTGTGATTTTAGGTCTGCACACTCATTGCAGCCTTCATCTAGTGATGAAATATCGACCAATGTGTCTGTCCAGCTTTACAACGGAGAAATGCAGCAGCTGGTCATTACGTTGGAGAACATTGGACTCGAGCCTCTGGAGCAGCTGGAAGTCACCTCTAAGCTTCTCACCACCAAGGGTAGGTGGCATGGGGACCATCTGTGTGTTCAGTAGCAGAGGGCATGCTGTAGAGTGTAGGCAGAGATTGCTCGTTCATTCCCTGGCCAAATAATAATCACACAAAACTGTATTAATTACAATACAGTTTGGCCTATTAGCTCAGGCTTCTTATTAACTAACTCTTACATCTTAAATTAACCCATTCCTTTTATTTTATATTTTACCACGAGGCTCATGGTTTACTGGTAAGGTTCCAGGATGGCTGTCTCTCTGAGCAGCTACATGGCATCTCCTCGACTCTGCCTACTTTCTCTTTATATCTGTTTGGATTTCCCTCCTGGCTTTATTCTACTAAGCCATTGGCCGAAACAGCTTCTTTATGAACCAATGGTAATGAAACATATTCATAGCATACAGGGTGAATCCCACATCAGTCAAGAGCTCCTGCTGGCTACCCAGTGTGCAGCTGAGCCACCACGAGGTCTTATACTGCTCTCTTCACAGTGTCTTTCCTTGTCAAGTGCTTTACCTGGTGCTTGTAATTTAAGTAAGCTGGTTATGGGCTTCAGTTGATGCTTAAAGGAATTCGTTAATGCTGATGAATAACAAAACTGTAGTCTAGATGACAGAACTTTCAAAAATAGCATTTTATTAACTCTTTGTTTTGTGCAATGTATTTCTATTATATTCACCCCCACTCTTCCTAGATCCACCCCCACATTCATACCCATCCAATTTTATGTCTCTCTCTTTTTTTAAAAAACTCATTAAGTCCAATCTATGCTTTCATATTCTATTAGATGTGTGGTCATCATCTGTAGCATGGTCAGCCTGTGAAGCACAACAAATTCTCTCTCTCTCTCTCTCTCTAAAAAAAAGAAGAGAAGAAGGCACCAGCTCTTATTATAGATGGCAGTGAGTCATCATATGGTTGCTGGAAAATTGAACTCAGGACCTCTGAAAGAACAGTTAGTGCTTTTAACCTCTGTGTCTCTTACAGAAAATTGGTTCCCTTTTTCCAGCATCTATCAATTGCAATAACTCACGAGGTATGGGTGGGACTTCATGCCCACCTCCCCTCTCCATGCTGGGATTTTGTTTGACTTGACCTTCCATAGGTCCTGTGCATGCTGTTACGATCACTGTGAGTTCATATGTGCTGCTACCCTGCTATGTCCAGAAAACAGTTTTCTTGTACTCATCCACCTCCCCTGGTTCTTAGAATCTATCTACCGTCTCTTCCCTGATGGTCTCTGAGCTTTTGGAGAAGGGGATGTGAGATAGATGTCCTGTTTAGGGCTTTGTACTCCAAAATCTCTTATTCTAGGTATCTTGTCCAGTTGTGGGTCTCTGTGTTAATCACCATCTGTTATTAGAAACAGCTTCTCTGTTGAAGACTGACAGATGCACTAATCTGTGAGTGTAACAATAAGTCATTAGGAGTCAGTTTAATGCTATGTCCATTTAACAGAGCAATAATATTAGGTTCTCCCGTAGGGCCTATGCCCAGTCTAGCCACAGGTACTTGGCCCTGACAGTGGTGCCAGGTATGGGTTTCATCTTATAGAATGGAGTCTTAAATCCAATCATAGAGTGGTTGTTTCTATGACATTCATGCCACTGTTGCACCAAGTGAGCATGTCTTACTAGGCCCCCTGTTACTGTAGCTTATAGAAGGTCTATAACTGGGGAAGATTGGTGATCACTTTTTCCAGCATGGAAGCTAGTGTAGCCAACAGGTTTGAAGCTTCTAGGTCAGCACCAGCTAGGTTTCTCTATGGTCTATGACCCAGGTGTGTGATATCTTCAGGAAGAGGGTCTTCTATGTTGAAACTTTTCATATCTTCTATAATCTACCTTGCTTTCTGAATTTAGAAACTGGAAAATATTCTTTTCCTTTCCTAAAATAAACCCAAGTGATAATCATGTGGCTGTTCTGGTCCTGTGTTCTTTCTGAAGCACAGCCCTTGTATGTCTCTCCCTTAAAAAAATGTTAACTGTTGTTAAGAACACAATTCCAAACTGGGCAGTGGTAACTCACGCCTTTAATCCCAGCACTTAGGAGGTAGAGGCAGGTGGGTCTCTGTGAATCTGAGGCCAGCCTCATCTACATAGCAAGTTCCAAGACAGCCAGAGCTACATAGTGAGGCCCTGTCTCTCAAAAACAATCAAGAAATAAACAACAAACAAGCCACCCCACCCCAAACCCACAATTCCATGTCATGGACATTACACTGAACCCTTGAAGCTGTTAGATCCATCGTTTTCCCTCCTAGACTCAGCCAGCTGCCCCTCTTTTCCCTCTCTCCCTTCTCTACTCAGTTTGCTTCTGGACTCCAGCGAAATCAGCACCTCTCTGAAAACCTTCCCTATATGGGGGTGTTAGCTCTTCACCTGTTGTCTGAGAGTACCCTCCGCTGACTGTCTCCAGCTGTCACATAGTACATAGTAGGTGTGCAGGACTGAAGGGCACAGTAGAATGCAATTCTCTGTCTATCTGTCTATCTAGCACAGTAGAATGCCATCTCTATCTGTCTGTCTGTCTGTCTGTCTGTCTATCTATCTATCTCTCTTTTTATTTTATTTATTTATTTATTTATTTTTTGGAGACAGGATTTCTCTGTAGCTTTGGATCCTGTCCTGGCACTAGCTCTTATAGACCAGGCTGTCCTCAAACTCACAGAGATCTGCCTGTCTCTGTCTCCTGAGTGCTGGGATTTAAGGTGTGCGCCACCACCACCTGACTCATTTTAATATTTAAATAATAAGGTAGTAACAGTATCTTGTTGCCTGTTGAGCAGACACAATAAATGTGGGGGCCACTTTGAAAGCCCTGTGCTTCATGTGGTCCCTTGGGCTGTGTGCCCCACTGTGCTCTGGGCCAGTCATAGCCTCTGCTCTCTCAGGCCCTTTCTGGAGGCCTTTGGTGGCTTCTGAGTCCTCTCAGCACTGCCTTTGTTCAGGTGTGACTTCTCTCTGACGTTGCTAGGCCCCGCTAGACTTCCACGCTCCTATGCCTTTGAATTCTGAGCAGAGTGCTCTACCAGCTACGCCTCCTTCTCCGCTCTTGTTATAAAACTATTCCGAAGTGTGTAATAAATGACGGATTTCATAGCCGGCACCTGCATCCCAGTCATCCGTACTATGCTTTTCTCTGTTTCTTCATTCTGCATCTCTTCAAGCCTCCTGTCTGTCCACGTGTCTCTTTAACACTGGTTAAGATTGTAGATGGCAGTGCTTTGGCACCGCCAAGTGCTTTGGCACCAATTTCATCAATGCAAGTCTAGTTTTTGTTAGCTGTGTGTTTGCCATGTGTTTACCTTCTGAATAACACTCAACGATGTTCCCTTATCAAGGGCACCAGAGTTCCATCTGTACTCTAGTGCAGGACATTTCTATCCTCTGAGGAAGCTCCCCCAGGTTCTTTCCCAGTGACCCCTTCTCAGAGGCGACCATACTTTTCACATTGGCTTACCCATCATGCCTTGCTCATGCCTAATCTGTTCTCTTCTGTTTTCCAAGAAGGGAACCTCACTGCTAGTGCTTTATAGGCAGGGATCCTGAAAGCAGCAGAAGACACAGATTCAGGGGAAATGAAGATTAGGAGTAAGATCCAGATCCTTTTTAATTTTAAAAATTTTTAATTTTTATTGTACGTGTATTTTGCGTCTTTTCCTTGAATGTATATCTGTGTGCCACATGTTTGCCTGTATCCATGGGGTTCAGAAGAGGATGTGGCATCTCCTGGAAATGGAGTCACAGATAGTCGTGAGCCGATATGTGGGTGCTGGAAACTGAACCCAGGCGCTCTGCAAGAGCAGCTAGTGCTCTTAACTGCGGTGTCACCTTTCCAGCCCCTGACTTTTAATTTTAAAGCCAGAATACAGTGGGCTTCATTTTGGGATTCCATATATATGTGGGTCCTTTTCAAGGCCCTATGCTCAGCTCTGCTGGCCTCGTTCCTTACCACAAGGGAGGAAGACATGTGGACTTGTAATGCCAGGCATTGTGTAGCTGTTTCCGAAGCAACACAGTTACAACTGAAAGATTAAAGCCATCATTCATTTTTTTATTACTGTCCCAAGCAGAGGTACATTTACATGTAGAATTAAATTAGCGAAAACAGGCCATCTGCTTTCCAAATGCGGCTTGCATTCTGCAATGGAGAAAAGCTGTTAGCATCCACAGAAGACCCGCTTGACAGGAGGAGATGAGGAAGTGGCCTCAGCTGGGAGCACGGGTTCCGTGCTGGGGGCTGAGATTCAGCCATGCCTACTAAGGAGCCTCTCTTTCTACACATGTACTGTCTTTAGGGGAAGTCCAGTGCGTCCTGCTTCTTTAATGTCCAACTGTGAAATTTTACCTTCTCTGGGTGCCCATGCTGTTTTCTTTGTCCTGAGTCAGCTTTGTTTTCTACTTCAACAGTAGCAATAGCCATTCCAGTCCCCAGTCTCTCAGTAGTAGCAGGTGAGAGGCACTTTTCGTGTTCATGGCCACCATAGAGGTCTCCAGGGAAGGGTGGTAGATTGGGCTTCAGTACGAAGAGCTGAGCTGCAGTGACAGTGTGAGCATGTGGGGTGGGCTGGACCCTGGAAGCCCCCAGGAGGCAGGCCCGAGGTGGTCACTTCACTCGCACTCCTATTTGCTTTAAGTCACTGTCTGTGGACTGTTGGTCTTTGCAGACCACATTTGCATACCTGGAGCCTGGTACAGGAACTGGCCTGCAGGCCCTTGTTTTGCTTTTGTCTGTTTCTAAGGCCCAGAAGGTAATGGGGGTCCTTTTGCACCCACCACCTTTGCCCGTGTCCCCTTCTCTCCTAGCTGAACCCATTGCCTTCAGTCATTGGCCTTCTTGTACTGAGTTTCCATACACTGGAAACTATGAGCTATCATAGACCTGTGAGCTATCACAAGCCCCTTGAAAAAGGCCTTTGCTTCTCAGGTGTGTTTGGCAAGGCAGCTTAGTGTTCTCCTCTGGCTGCTCTGCCTCCTCACCTTCCAGAGCAGGTGCCTACATCTCAGGAGTAGCCGGAGCCTTGCCTGGCACCTCTCAGGCCGGCAGTGACCACTGCCTTGCTGGCTTAGAGAGTGCGAAGTCAGTGGATAGTTCTAGATCCCTGGTCTGCCAGACCTAGTAATCTTAGCGAGGGGCTTATGAAGCTGACCTCACAGAAGCCAGGGCATGTGTGCGCCACACTCGAAGGATGGGTAGGTATCTCTACAGGTTTTCTGGCTTGAGCTCTTTTCTTCCTTGCCCTTAGAAATTAAGTTTCTAGAATAATAAAATTTAAAACAACTTGTAGGTGCACAAAGCCACACAGAGCCTTGAAACAGTAGCAGTGGGAACTAGCTAGAGCAGGGCAGCCGGGGAGTTGAGCGGGCAGCCCCCACCCTCCCGTGTTCTGTCCACATGGAACCTGGGGCCAGAGCAGTTCATGGACCCAGGGGTCCAGTAATGAGCTGGCTGCGCCACCATATAGACGTTATCACCCTGCTGATTTCCTGTCTGTTGGGCCCAGCCTGTTTCTGAGTTGTTATGCTATTTTTATGTAATTATTGTTTTTTAACATTATGGCCTTGCAGGGTGAGGTTTTAAAAACCAATCTTGTTGAAGACTGGTTTCTGCTTTGTGTCGTCAGAGAGCAGCAAGTCATGGGAAGTGAGGAGGGCCTTGTCTGCGTGTTTGCTTCTTGCAGGTAGACTTGTTGCGGACAACAGGCTACTGTGACTTAGTGTGAACTAGCAGGAAGCCCCCAGGGTCAACATTACAGCCTGCCCAACAAGTGGCCTTGCCATTTAGAGGCTGGTTCACTGGGACCAAGTTCCTTGCCTTGGCGACAGTCTTTGCTCATGTTTGAGATGGCTCTGCGCCACTCTTCTGCTTGTGGTGATGCACAGGAGGCACTAGGCACAGCCCTAGCCCTGCACAGTCCTGGCACTGTCAGATGCTCAGGAAACAGGAGTGCTTCCCACAGGCTGCTGTTGCCATTGCTACCCCTGTCACCATTGTCTTGTGAACTGTCACCTTCCTGAGTTGTGATTGTTTGCCCTGACTCAGTTTCTTAGAATAGCATGCAAGTGTTGTTTTATAGTGCTAAGGGTCAAACTCAGGGCCTTAACTATGCTAAGCTTGTGTTCTATCTCTGAGGTACATCTATCTCAGTTCATTTCTCTTTCTCATTCTTTACTGTCTTTTTTTTTTTCCTTGTGGGGCTGGGTATTGAACCCAGCATATTGTATATGCTAGGCAAGTGCTCTCACCTTAGGCTATGCTCAACACCTTCCTCCTTTTATTATTCGTTCTTTTTAGCTTAACGTTTTTATTGATTGATTGATGGATGGATGGATTTATTGTTTGTTTGTTTGAGATAGTTGTATTCTGGGCCTGTAACTCACAATGTAGCCCAGGCTATCTTCAAACTTTTGGCAGTCTTCCTGCTCTCACATTGCCAAATGCTGGGGTCATAGTGCTAACCATTGTACCTGGCTTATCTTTTACTTTTTGTAAGCAGGGGGATTTTGTTGTTCAGTGGGATTCTTGTGTGGCTTGCCAGACCTGTCCTTTTTTCTTTTTTACAAACAGCTTTTTTTCTGGTACCAGCTCTATTCCAGACATTGTGCTTTAGGGAGCAGGATGGCAGAAGTCAGGATCCCCAGGGGTCTCTGAGTGTGGCAGCCGAGTGGACTGTGAGCAGGGGCAGCGTGTTCCCAAAAGCAGAGGCCAGGACACAGGCCAGAGAGGGATTGTACTCTTGTTTTCTTGTCTCCTCTGCTAGGTTCCTGTCTGTTCTCTCATCATCAGCTTTCTCTTTTTACCCCTCTTCTCCACAATATCCCCCATCTTGTTGCCCAGCAACATCCCCCATCTTGGCTCCTGCTAGACACCAGGGCCACCTGTGAGTCTGGTCCAGACCTTCACCTCTCTGTGCATCCCATCTGTGAATACACATCTATGTGCCTAGAACCTTGCTGGTCCTTGATACCTTCTATGATCTCCCCAGCTCTGGCCTTCATCCCTGGGCACAGTGTTTGTTGCCACTTGCTGGTGGCCTTTCCAGCCTCCTTTGGAAGGACTGGCATGCCTTTCCCACCACACATGGCCGCTTCCACCAGTCAACAACACCTTGCTTGACTTTGTCTTCTTCAACAGTCAGACACTTACTGCATTTGTATGTAGTTGCTGTGCCAGCACATGAATAATGCATGGGTCCTGTCCTCGGGAGCTCACGGTTCAGCCTGTGTGCACTGCACTCTGGCTGCACACCCTGTGTTGTTTTAGCTCCGTGTGACTGACCACGGAGAATGGACCGGCAGCTGTGCTTGCTTGGAAGATGTCAAAACTCCCAAATGACTAAAAGCCATTCGGCCTGGTGCCTGCTTGCACATGGGTAGGATGGCGGTGTCTCTTTTGTCTAGTTTGACATTTTAATAGCAAATTCTGGGGTCGTGCTGGAGGAGTTCGCAATAGAAGCTGATCTCTGGACAGGGCGACACACCTTGCCAACAGCATGGCATGAATTGATGTGCTTGGCTCACTTGGGGGTGCGTATTGGAAGGAAGTGAGAATGGGGGGCAGAAGTTAGGGTCAAGGCCATTTTTATGTTGGCAGGTTGGTTGGGTGCTTTGTGTGTTGCGCCTCTTCCAGAAAACTGAAATGAGAAAACAAGCCACTGTGTAAGACTGAAGCGAGCACGATGCCGCAGGTCTGGTGTAGGGTTCAACAGGTGAACACGGGGAAGAGTGGGTTGCACAACAGCTTGCAGGAGTGGCATCGGGCTCTCCCTACTTCTGTTGCCTGAACTATGGAAGTTGGTGGGGGACCTATTCAGTCAGGGACTGTGTGGATTTGGTGACATGGTCTATGGTCCTCCTGTTCATGGATGCACCCACCTGGCTGAGCTGCCCGTGGCAGCAACTGATGCAGTAGCTGGCCTTCACTGTCTGTCCCTCCTCTCTGCATCTTCTTCACCAGCTTACATAGGCTGTGGTCTCAGACAGTGCTCAGCCAGGGTATGGAAGCCTGGGGGACCTTCAGAGTTGTTTAAACACAATTATGGTCTCAGAAGAAACTTATTTTTTTTAAAAAAAGATTATTTGCTTGTTTATTATGTATGCAGTATCTGCCTGCATGTACACCTGCATGTCAGAAGAGGGCACCAGATCTCATCATAGATGGTTATGAGCTACCATGTGGGTATTGGGAATTGAACTTGGGATCCTCTGGAAGAGCAGTCAGTGCTCTTAACCTCTGAGCCATCTCTCCAGCCCCAGAGGAAACTCTTCTAAGAAATGAAAGCCACCTACAAAAGGCCTCCCTAACATGCAAGAAGAGTGCTGTATTTGTAATCTTTGGAGGTAGTCCCTCTGCCCCCTGACAGAGCTGTTTTTTTTTCCATGCAAACCTGGGCCTCTGAGAGGACAGTGAGTTTTATTTTAGTTCTAGGTAGTTGATTAATTCAGCAGGCAGTTATTGAACCTATTTGGTGTGCAGCCGTGGCAAAATTTCTTCAGAGAGCTTTGTACTAAGAGGTTCCTGGCTTCTTGGGTGGCCCATTTTTGGAAACCCCTCTGCTCTTGGCCTACCCTGCCCTCCCACCAGACCTTTATCCTTCCTAGAGCAGAGACTACATCTTCCCCATCACTATGTCCCCAGAACCAAGGCTCTCAGTGGCTGTGTGCTGACAGCTCACCAGCTGAGTGGGATGGGTGTAGAGGCTGGAGCAGCTTCTGGGTCCCACACCCAAGCTCTTCCCATGTGCTAAGTTGCTGTGCTGAGATGTAACATAGCCCCGTTTTATCTCACAAAATTGAACACTGGCCCCATCTCCTGACAAGCCCTCTTGGGAGTGACAGAATTTGTGACTGTGCTCATCCCAAGAGCTGATAGTGCCAGTATGGGGGTTCAAGTTCAGGGCTGTGACCCCAGAGCTCACAGGCTTGATTGAGTATTGAATTTTGCTCTCACTTTCTCTTTTCGAGCGATTGTATACCTCCCATGAGATTTTCCTTGGGAATTCTCCAAGCTTCTGTTCTAATACTGGTTAGGTTCATGTCTCAGACAGGAGAGGGGCTGCAGTATAGTGGAAAGGACACTGCCTTGCCTGCTGTTTGGTTTTCCTTCTCATCTGTCCAAAGCAGGGTATCATGTAGCCCATGCTGGCCTTGAAGTTGCTTTGTAGTTGAGGATGATCTTGAACTTCTGCTCTGGATGTGTCTTTTGAGCAAGTGCTAGGATTACAGGTGATTCTACATACACACACACACATACACACACACACATACACACCTGGTTTGTGTGATATTGGAAATTGAACCCGGGCCCTACTCACGCCAGGCAGACACTCCACCATCTGGTGATGTGCTCAGCTCTTTGGGCTTTGTGTCCGAGTTGATCCCGGCCTGTGCCTCCTGATAGCTGTTGCTTCACCTGCCTTCTCTGTTCCTTTATGGGGGACAGTGCAGTTTTCATGTGACAACCGTTAGCCAAGGTCAACCCAGGCCCTGACATACTATGCCAGCACAGGTCGTGTGAAGGAGAGGCATAGCTTATCTAAGAAGCTTGGACTAGCTTTTCCTTAGCCAGGTAAAGTTCTGGTTAGGAACCTGCTCACCTGCCATTTGCTTGGCTTCCACAGAGTAAATCTACCGTCTGTGCACTTATTCAGCTGGCACAGTCAAGTGTGGGGACTCAGATGGTGACACACATGCCTGGGACACAACCGTCTAGTTCCTCAGCTCACATCATGATGCTGTAGTCTTCACTGTGGACAGCCTTGCAGGAGGATCTGCATGCTGGCTTCACAGGGCTGTTGCAGTGCACTGGAGGGGCTGGGGGAAGAGGGTTCATGGTTTTATGCATATGTTTGTTTGTATATAGAACTGTGACATATGCTTACTGGAGTGAATTTAAAGAATTACAAAGCAACTAAAAATTACCCGTGATCCTCTGACTCAGAGACAATGTCTGCCCATCGACTGCTTGGTGGAAGAGAACATCACTGGAAGCTGGCAATGTTCCAGGAGCGTGTGTGAGAGTTCAGAGGATGGTGGGGGGAGTGCAGGAAAGGAGCCCCGGGAATTCCCAGATAGAGCAAGGTGTGTGAGGGGCACCAGGCACGATGGAGGTAGGAGGAGCAAGTGATTCTTGGGGTCAGAGACTATCATGCCATGTTCAGAAGGTGAGGCAGCCGAGGGGCTGGCTGTGTGCCTGGGTTTCAGAGATGGGTCTTTGGGATGGGAGGCTTTTGCAGGACCTTTGTGTCTTAGCTCACCCTGGCCAGTGCTTCTATAGCAAGTGCTGGCTGAGGAAATTACCATGCCCTTATTTCCTGTGCCTTCAGGCTTAGGACTTGGTCCCTATGGAGCAAGTCTGCTTGGTTTTCTGTAGCTAGGCATCTCTTAGAGTTGGTGCCAAAGGAAGTTTCTGGACACAAGGTCCTGTCCCTTGCCACGGACCAACTCTCTTGGAGCTCACAGACTGAGGGAAAACAAGGGGGAAGGCTTAAGGAGAATCTAGAATTTGGCGAGTGACAGACAGACAAAAACTCAAGTGAGGTTTTGAATCTGCTGTGTTTTACTAAAGGGAAGGCATAGTATTTATACTTTCACAGAGACTGAATAAACCTCAATTACTGAAGTTGACACACTTCCTTCAAGGCTAGATAGAAGCTAATACAAAGTTCAGCCTATATACTTAAAATCTTTTGTAATTGCAACCAAGGAACAGCGGTCCATAAAACCTGTCTTACATCATAAATCTACAGCAAATGTTCTCATTGTCCAAGGCTG